>PVKA01006810.1:0-81413 GCA_004027165.1 Ctenomys sociabilis | reverse complement strand
AAGCACCTAAGTTAGTTGAATGTCAATGGAGTGCCCACTTTTGACAGGTGTAGACAAAGGAAGGGTTGTAGAAAGAAAAAGTCATGATGTGTGTGTATAGACAGTACAGTTGGGATAGATAACGCTGTTCTTCTACATAATTCTATGAGAGGCAAGATCTGCACTAATGGTGGTTGGACAGGATATTATGTCAGCTTCTAGTACTACGGTCATCCACTAATAGTTATGGTGTGTAAATAGTTATTGAATTTTTGATATAATTCAGTTATAAAAAAATAAGCAGCTACACTCTTAATTCACTGATAAGAGATATCTGCTAAAATAATATCTGTAAATATAATATCATGTATGCACCTTGTACAATACCAAAACGTTATGAAAACAGTTTGCAATGTATTAATTCATCGAATCTGTATGGTTAAGGTGTCTTGAAACTGTCTGATAGACATTTGTATCTCAAGAAAATAAAAATAAATGAAAAAAAATAAAAAGAAAATAAACTTTCCAATGAATCCTCCAAAAAAAAAAAGAAATCTAAGAGATGGAAGAAGAAAGGAGGGGAGGAGATAAAAAGAATTAAGGTATGCCATAAACATGCACCAGCTCCCCAAGATGAATGTAATCATTGTGTACTACAAACATGAACTAATAAAAATGATATAATATGACTTCAGTTTTAAATGTCCTGCAAAAGGAGGTAGAAAAGAATTCAGATGATGAAGGATGTATGCATGAAGCAGGTATCCTGGGACCCTAACCACTTCCTGTCTCTGTTTTTGCTTCCTACGTGCCATGAAGTGAACAGACCTCCTCTGCCACCTGTTCCCACCATTATGTGCTGTGCCAGTAGAGGCCCAAAATGACAGAAGCAAAGGACCATGCCTCTGGTCTTTTGCAGCCTCTGTGTTATGCTGTAGGCATAAAGTGATCCCCAGACATCGCATGTGTTCAGAGCTGAGACTCCAGGAATGTGACTGGTTTAGATTCCAGCCTTCTCATGGATTTGTCCATGGATGAGCACATAGGTGAACATGCTGGCAGGTAGTGCGACCTGGAGATGGGCTGATGGACACATGGCCTAGAAGGGGGAGCTCTGAGCCCTAGCTGCTCCTTTATTACTGGTTGCCATGCACGGAGTAGCTTTCCTGGGCCACGCTTTTCTACCTTGGAGCTGGCCAATCACAAACTGAATTCCCAAACACTGTGCTAAATCAAACCTCTCCTCCTTTAAGTTGTAGATAGCAGGTATTTTGTCCTAAGGACAGGAAACTTGGTGAATAGACTCTGAAACTATAAATCTTTCTTCCTTGAATACTCCAAGTATTTTTGTCACATAGATACAAAGCTGATGAACATGTGGAACTAATAACCCCTACTTCACAGGACTTTGGGGAAGAATAAAAGATGGGCAATTGCTTTGGAAACTATAAAAAGAAATAAAAATATAGGGGAAAACTATGATTATTGTTTACGAGGCTGTATCTCTCACTAAGCCCAAAAATCTTAAAAAAAAAAACCAATTCTTTTTATCACTGTAGCCTCCCCAATCCACCTTATTTCCCCTCTCTCCATATGACAAAAAGTTACAGGCAGAAGTAGGGCTTTACTGGAGCTGAGAGAAACAGCAGCAATTTTCCCAGGGGTGTCAGGAAGTCAATTTTTTTCATGTAGATTTTTACAGAATTAATAATGGAAACCTGGCAGCTATTCTTAATATTGTATAAAAATGTAATCTAACATATTGTTATCAGCAGTACAGTTTTATGAGCAAAATAAAGCATTGAGGCTTTCTCTTTTTAAGTATTTTTCATTTTGAATAGAATAATGTAAAGCAACTGTGCATCTCAGAGAAAAATAACTTTTGCTTTATTTAATAAATATCATGAAAAACCCCAGAATGACTACAGAGCACAAAAGGAGGGGTAAGTCATAGTCCTTGCCTCTAACCAACTCACAGCCCAGGGGACTTCTAGGGAGATGGTGAAGTAGCAAACAGCAGAGAAACCGCCTCTTTAAGATCTGCTGTCCAGAACTGGAAAATAGCAATGTGAGGAAGAGAAGAAAGAGGGAAGTCGGTGTCTAAGACACAGCAATGACCCAAAGTGAGACCTGAAGCCTTCAGGGAGAGCGCAAGAGGGCCCTCAACATAGAAGAGCAGGAGGAAGGGCCAGTGAGACAGCTCAGAAGACTAAAGCACCTGCTTAGGCGAATGCAGGAACCAGGGTTAGATCCCCAGTACCACCAAGCCATTCACCAAATTCAGGAGTGGTGGCACATGCCTGTAATCCCAGCACTTAGGAGGCTGAAAACAAACCTGCAGAAGCCTGGTGACTCTTGGTGACCCCAGAAGCTTCCACAGAGAGACATACCAGTGGAACAGAGTGGTGGTTGCAGCAGACTGCAATGGCTGGTGAGTTATTCGGGTTCAGATGTCCCCCAGAACAGGGCAATTGCCTGGCTGCCATATTGGAGAGGAGCCAACTGGGCCTGGAACTCTGAGAAGCTGCATCCTGGCTCCATCTAACAGCTTCCAGTGCCAGGGAGGCAGAACTGAGTTCAATTCCACACAAGGTCAGGGAGCCACATTCAAGCCAGCAGGAGCCACACAGAGTGGTGCAGGCCAAACAAATCCAGCTCCAGCTTCATGGCCAAAAACCAACTTGAACTTCAATGAAACATAAGGGTGCAGGCTGGCTAAGACTATCCACCATCCCACTGTAAATCTACTGCCAGCTAGCTTGAGATCAATCAACATAGTTCTGGGATCTCTGTCTACTCTGTCTGCCAGTGACACCAGAGAGACACCTGAAATGGACATTTTTTGTTCTTCTCTGATTTTTCTCCTTTTTTCTTGCTTATTTGTTCTAGTACTTATGAGTGTGAACATTGCCTCTAGGTTTTCTGTATTTGTTCTTTTCTGATCTTTTTATTTCTATCGTTTCTCTTCAGTTCTTGTCTTCTGCACCAGTTTCCCCACTTTCTCGTAGTCTCCCTTTGTTCTCCACTCATTTCTAATCTCTTCCTCTTCTGTTTCTGTATTTTTACCCTAATTCCTTTTAAATGTCTTCTGACAGTAAAATCATCATATTGAGGACATATTTACTCTATACAACTTTTTGATTTTTTTTTTTTTCTGTCTTTTTGAGACAGGATCTCACTACTATGCAGTTCAGGCTGGCCTCGAGCTCACTTTGTAGCTCAGGCTGGTCTCGAACTCACAACAATCCTCCTGCCTCAGCCTCCTGAGTGCTGGGATCACAGGCATGCGCCACCACACCTGGCTAACTTTTTGATTTTTTTAAGATTTGGTTATATAAGTACAAATCTAGTTCATATAGTTAAAGGTCACAAATCAATAGCTATCACAGCTTGTCATTTTCTCAGCTGTGTTTGATGTTACTACTTTTACTGGCTGTACTATGTTAAGCAAGATTACATGATTGTTCTAAGTAGTTATTCTCCCTGGTATGCTAAGACTGAGGTGTCCTAAGGGCCATGAATAGGACTAAAGACCAGGGCTTAAGAACCAGTGTCTAGGGCAAATACCCAATAAATTGAAGAGTAGTACCTTTTGAAAGACCCAAAACCCAAAAGTTAGATACACCTAGAAGACTTCTCTGAGAAGCAAAAAGTTGAATATGAGCAATAAAACTACCTGCCATAAGTAATTTATAAGCATCAGCCCAGAAATTAAATGAAAAAAAGAAAATGATATGACATGAAAGCAAGATGCAATCCCAGACTTCCAACTCACCAGAAGTAAGCTCAGAGAGCCACATACCTGGTATCTCTGAAATGCTAACAGCAGAAGTAACAAAGCAGATGCACTATAGAAATGATCCCTGGAAGTATAGCCTTTAACAAAGCAGATGAATGAGACTCTAGACAAAAAAATTAAATCAGAAATAATTTCTCAGGTAACTACAAAGATGGCAGCCTTAATAAAGGACATGGTTAGTGAATCTAGAGCAGATACAGATTAAAAAAAAAAAAAGAAGTGTTTAGGAAAATAATAAAACTCATGTCTAGGAAAGAAAAGGAATTCATGAAACACTGAAACATGTACCCAAGAAATTAAAATTCCACAAAGTACACGCAGCAGAATGACTCATTCTGAGGGAAGAATATTACATGTGGAAGACAGGATTGTGGTTAGTGATCATGAAAACAAACAGGTTTTCAAAATAGCAAGGGACCATGAATACCAATTAAACAGCTGCTACATGATGCAAAGAATGACAAGTATGATCAAAGCCAGTGAAAGTATGATCAGACCCAATGAAACAGGAGATAGCATAAATGATATTTAAAAAAAAAAAAAAAGAAAAAAAAAACCTGTTTACAGAAGCAATGGCAAGCATGGAAAAAGGATGTGACATACAGATGAGTGAGACATGTAGAACTGCAATTAACCATAACAGAAAACCCATGCCTAGACATTTAGTAGTCTATATTCCTGAAATTCAATAGAAGAACAGAACATTAAAAACTGTGAGAGAAAAAAAATCACCTATAAAGGAAAGCCCATCAGAATTACAGCAGACTTCTAAAATCAAACCCTTATGTCAAGGAGAGCTTGCGGTCAAGCACTTCAAGCCCAAGAAGAAACTGTAGCCAAGATTGACATACCCCAGAAAATTATTTTTCAGAACTGATGTAGAAATAAGATGCTTCCATAAATACTTGAAGAAATTTGTGACCACAAAACCAACACCCCAAAATGTCCTGATGAACATTCTAGAAAGTAGTAATATAGACTACAAGCCTATAAACTCCAACAGGATGAACTCACCAGGCAAGGCAAGTACTTAAATGGGTTGGAGGGAAGAGACCCAACAACCAAAGAATAACATGTGAAGGGTAAGTCAGTACATATCAGTTATAACTATCAGTGTTGATGGTCTCAATTTTTCTTTTTTCTTTTTTGGAACAGGGTCTCACTAAGCAGCTCAGACTTACAGTAATCCTACTGTTTTCAGCCTCCCCAGTGCTGGGATTACAGGCATGTGCCACCACACCCATCCCAGTCCCCGCCCTTGACTAAGCAGGTGCTTAGTCCACTGAACTATCTCACCAGCCCTTACATTCTCAATTTCTCCATCAAAAGAAACTGACTGGCAGAACATATCAAAAAACAAGATGCAACAATATGCTGCATACAAGAAACACATTTAATCCAAAATCAGATTCATACACTGAAAGTCGAGATGAAAAATAATAACCTCAATGGGAAGAAAGGAGCAGAGGTAGCTATTCTATTTTTAGAGCAATTGTATTTCAGGCCAAGACTGATTAAGAGAGACAAACAGGGTCCTTGTAAAGGAAACAACCCAAGAAGAAGAGTTAACAATCATAAATATACATACAACAAATGCTAGCACACATGAAACAAATATTAACATAAAAAAATAAGCTCAAAAATTGATTAAATTTAAATGTTCAAGGGCCGGCCATATAGCTCAGGAGATTAAAGCACCTGCAAGCAGGTGCAGGGTCTGGGGTTCAATCTCTAGGCCTGACATGCCAGCCCCACCCCTGGGGGATGCTGAGATGGCAATTGAGACTGGGCTTGATGGCATGCATCTATAATCCCAGTTCTTGGGAGGCTGTAAACAGGAGGATCACTACAAATCCAATCTAGCAGTGAGACCCTGAACACCTTGTAGACCCTTCCCTAAAATACAAAAAAAGTAATAAAAAAAATAAAAGTTCAATTGTTATGTACTCGCTCTAAAAATGTCTAGTCTATTTTTACACTTTGCTGCTGGATAAAATAGACTTAAAAATGAGGTATGTAACGTGGGGCCACAATAATAAGTTGAGCTGTAAACAACTATAGTCAACAACTTCTTCAGATAACTCACTATTTTTGTGGAATGCTGCACTGTGTTGGATTGTGTCATCGTGTTCAGGCACCTAAATTGGTTTAATGACAATGGAGTGCTCATCTTTGACAGGTCTAGACAAAAAAAAAGGGGAGGATACAAAAGAAGAATCATGATGTGTGTGTATAAACAGTACAGTTAGGATAAATATGCAGTGCTTCTGCATAATTCTATGAGAAGCAAGATTGCATTAATAGTGGTTGGACAAGATATTATGTTGGCTTCTAGTACTACGGACAACCCCTAGGAAAATAACAAGGTAGAAAGTATTAATTATTGAATCTGTGATATAATTCAGGCATAAAAAATAAGATAAGTAAATAGATACACTCTTAATTCACTGATAAGAGACAGCTGCTATAATAATGCCTGTAAGTATAATATTATGGTGTAGCTTGTATGAACATTATCAAAACAGTTTGCAATGTATTAATTTATCAAATCTGTCCTGTTAATTTGTCTTGAAACTGTCTCATTGGTATTTGTACTTCAATAAAATAATATAAAAAAATAAATTAAAACGTCTAGTCTACCTCAAGCAGAGGTTACAACCTTTTATGACAAAACCATAAGGAATATTTGTAGACCTGCCCCCACAATCAGAAACCCATAAATATACTATACATCTGGGCTTGAACTAGGTAGATATTCAAAAAGAACTTTTTTCACATGTCAAGAACTAATTTTTCCATTTATAGGCAATGTTGCTCCCAATGAGAATGTACAAGATAAGCAGAGCTAACACAAAAGAATAAATCAGATTATAGTTGAATGAATTGCTACTCCAATTGGTTTCCAGAAATATTAATATATTATCTGTTCACATAAATGCAAAGACATATAAATTCCAAGTAGCCTAACAAAAGGTTTTAACTTGTAATGCTATTTTATTTATTCTAAGTAAAAATTTTAATGTAAGAAATCCACATGGAGCACACTATACGCTCCAGAGAACACAGGATAATGGTAAAAGACTGAATTAGTCAACTGTCACTGACAAAATAACTTAAATGACTTAGGTCTCAGTTGGGAGGCAGAGCCAGAGATTGGAAAGTAGGGCACTCCCAAAGTAACCTTGGGCAGCAGAGGTCACAAACTAAAGCATGAAAAACCCAAAGCAGGCCACAAAATCTGGGCAGGTGTTGGAATGGAAAGGTTGTTTTAAAGAGAACCACTACAGATAACTTTTTCCAAACTGCAGACCAGAGCTGTCCAGTAGAAATTATTATTAGCAAACATGTAATTTTATTCGAGGAACAGCAGTAAAAGGTAAAAAAGTACAAAGATATTCAGGCATGATGGCACATGTTTATATTCCCTGCACTCTGGGAGGCTGAGGCAAGAGGGTTAAAAGTTCAAGCTCATCTAAGCAACTGTGATGGGTTGGGCGGTGTGTCATCTCAGCTGGCTCTGCTATCTGCCCTGGGGACTGGTGGAGCACATATCTCAGTGGGTCACACAGATGTGACCTTGGGTCTATCAACTGCTCTGATGCTGTTCCCCAGCTTTGCTTCCTGGCCACCATGAACTTTACTCTGCCGTACCCTCTCACTATGAGGTCTCTTGTTTTAAAGCCTGCCTGCTGTATTCTGAACACTCTGAAATCATGAACTAAATCAAACCTCTCCTTCTTTAAACTGTGGATATCAGATTTTGTCCTAACAATTGGAACATTAACCAATAACATAAAATTCGTACTTGGAGTGGATTGTGCACACTTTGATTATACATGATGTTGTGACTAAGAAGCCTTTAGAATGCATTTGCAAGAGGCATTTGGAAACTTTGGAGATGTGGGTTAGACAAGCTGTAGGCAAATCCAATGTTAATAGGGATGCAGACAACAAAGGCCAGATTTGGGAGGTTTCAGTTGGAAAAAAGACTGCATTGGCAATTGGATTAGAGGCCATACATGTTACACTCTGGAAGAAAATATCTACATTTTACCCATGTCCTGAGACTTTGCCAGAGACTGAGATTAAGGGTGGTGCAGTAACTGATCTGCCAGAAGAAATTTCAAAGCAGCCCAACATTTTGGGCATAGGTGTTGCTAGCTGCTTTTAGCTAGCTTTATAGGATTGGGGACAAAAGACAAAAGAGACAAATTTTTAAAAATTAAATTCTGATGCAAAAAGAACCAAGTAAAAATTAAGACCAGTGGAGTTGTGGTTGTTGAGAGGAATAGCATTGTTAAAACTAAACCAAGTACTTTGTACAGACACCAAGATGAAGATGTCTCAAGAGCATGCCAGTAATCGACAAGATCCTACCCAGCAGAGGATATAAAAGTATCAACTCTCATTGGAGAAGAGAATCCCTAGAGACCTTGCCAGAACCCTGCTCAAGAAGGGCCTGCTAAGAAATTGATTTTCCAAGCTTCATTTTGCTGTGTTCAGCCATCCAGGTGCTAAGAGACTATCGCAGCTATGATTCAAGGGGGCCTGGCTACTTCTCATGCTGCCAGCAGACCTTGATATCCTCGTGCTGCTGGTTTCATTGACAAGCAGAATGTAAGCATTGAGCGATCAGGGAGGCTTCCGATTATATTTCAAAGAAGAGGCTGGGAGGCTGGAGAAGCTGGTGCTGGGAGGGCAGTGTGTGAAGCTGTGGGTATGGAGCTGAAGGTGCAGTGGAGACCCCAGAAAATAAGAGAAGCTGAGAACATGGAATATCTGCTGAAGAAGCTACAGTCTGTTAGTGGAGCCTTCCCAAGAAAGATGAAGGCCTGCAACCAGCAAGGCCATAGGAATAGGGCTGCCTAAGCCCTTTAAAACTCATATGTTTTGCCACAATATGCCCCAGGTGCTAGATATGTAAGCTGTAGGACATAACGTTTGTCCTGCTGGGTTTAGGTTTTACCTTAATTCAATTCTTTTTATCCGGCTATTTCTTTCTTTCTTTTTTTTTTTTTTTTTTCTTTTGTGGCTGGCTCAGCCCACCCTGGATCAAACCATGGTCCCTGTGCACTTGCCTAAGCTTGCCTGAATAGGCACTTTAGACCACTGAGCTATCTTGTTGGCCCCTTACCCTTCTATTTCTCCATTTTGAAATGGGAAAGTTTACCCTAATCCAACTTCCTTAGGATTGACCACCTTTTTTGGTTGTTGTTAGCAGAGGTTTACCTTGAGTCTTAGAGACTTTGACTTGGACTTTTGAAAACTGCTAGAGCTACTGAGGCTTTGAGGAAGTATTTGCTGTATTTATGACTATATAAAGGATAGTTATATAAAGTGCAATTATGAACTTGCTATTGTCTTTATTCAGAGATTAAGTACAATTTAAAGAGAAATATTTGCATAAGAAGTTGGCAAGGGGCGGAAGATGAGGGTTAAGGTAAAGTATCAACTTAATTGGCTCCATGATCTATCCTGGGGATTGACGAGCACACTTCTGGCTGTGCTGGGGGGTCACAGAGGCCAGACTGTGGGGTCTCCACCTGGTCTTTCACCCCATCCTCTCTGGTGCTGCTCCCCTCCTAGGTTTCCTGCCACTATGAACTAAGCACAGCTGTCCCCCATACTTTTCTGCCATAGTGTTCTTGCCTTGGAGCCATGAATCTCTGAAACCATGAGCTAAACTGAAGTGCCTCTTTTCAGTTGTGGGTGTTAGGTACTGCATCTCAGAGAGAGGAAAGCTGACTAGTGCAACCAGCTGGCAATTTTTTGCCCCAGAAAACATCAAAGGAGGGGCCAGGGATGCAGCTTGGCATGAAGGCCCTGAGTTCAATGACCATACCTGCAACAAAGAGAAAAAGAAGTTAAAGTGAAAACAGGTTTAAGAACAGACTTTAATAAATTTTATTTTTATTAGACTATCATCATGATTGGATAAAATGTAGTCTATGCATACAATTACATGTCATCCACAGCTAAAAAGAAATGACTTCTCAAGCCAGAAATTACACATAGGAGTCTTGAATGTTATTATTAAGTGAAAGAAGGTAAACTGAAAAGGCTCTATGATTCCAACTATATGACTTTCTAAGAAAAAGGGGATCTATAGAGACAGATAAACAGATCAGTAGCCATCAGCAGTATGAAAGGAGGGAGAAAAGAAAAACCATGTGCAGCATGAAGGGTTTTTAGGGCAGTGAACATATTTTGTGTAACACCATAATGGTTGATATAGGTCATGCATGCACCAAAACTCATCAAACATAGAATATCAACTATAGGCCCTAAAGCAGACTATGAAATCTAAGTGATAACATGTCAATTTTGATTCAATAATTATAACAAGGGTACTATCTTGGTTCTGGCTATTGATGTTGAGCAGGCTATAACTATGTGAGGAGAAGGGTATATGAGAAGCCTACACTTTCTGCTCAATATTGCTGTGAACACAAAACTGCTCTAGAAAGTAAATTTTGTATTTAAATAAAAATAAGTTAATATATTGTCATTTCAATATGCAATCAACATAAACATCAGTGAGTATCTCTGTCACTTTCTTGCCCCTGAGACACAAACCTGACACCAAGAACTTAGAGGAGGAGGCCCTTGGTTTCAGCCCAAGGCAGAAATAGTATGACAGAGGGGAATTATTGTAGAGAAACCTATTCAAGTCATGGCACCAGGAAGCAGAGGGTCAAAGAAAGGTCTAGAGAGGCAGCTACACTCGTCCAGTGAGATCTCCAGTGATCAGCCCCCTTTGACCCAGGGACACCTCCTAACAGTGGCTGTATATGCCACATGAGGCTTTGGGGAGAGGATTCAGATCTAAATCACAACAACAAGATACTTTACATCCTTCTTTCTATAATAAATCTTTGAGAATCAGCATTTATTTTAAATTTGTTGTGTTACCTTGATTTGGATGCTTAAGGTGTTCAAATGTCACATGGGGCTAGTGACTTCCATGTGGCCTGAAGCAGTGGCAGTATGTAAGGTGGTGTGGAAGGGACTTTACCCATCCTCCACTCCTTCCCACCTCACAGTCTCTATGGAGGTGCTCCTAGGCACACTGGTTACATACAGGATGAGTAAGTGTTTTTTGTCTGCGAATAAGACATTCTCCAAATAAATCTGGAAGCTTTTCCAGCCATGTTGCTGCCTCTTGGCTTCCTAAAGGCAGATAGTCAGAACTCTTGTCCCTGTCCCCCACCTCCTCAGTGGAATGTTCTCTGTCTAACTGAGGGCCATGGAGTGCTGATGAATAAAAAGATTTTATCACGTCAAATTTCTTGAAAATGCCAATATCATATACTATACATTAGTAGCAAAAGAAAGAGCTTTCAGGCCCTTTATACTGTGCAGATAAATGAAAAAATATATTTATATGTAGTACATATTTAAATGCTACTGAGAAAACAGGTATTTAAGAAGAAAACCATTACAGTCAATTCAAAAATACATCACTAGGCTTTGCCTCAATGGTGGGGATTATTTATATTTCCTTGTAACTAGGAACATTAGTTATTTATATTTCTTAGCAATATTCCTGGAAATAATGCATAGACTTCTCCATAAGCCATGATACATTATAGTCTACTCATGCTTTAAATGCTATTACCAAGATGAGGTGCATTTTGCTCAGAAAACTTAGCTCTCGTTTGAGTTAGAAAAGGCATTATATTAAATCATAGCATCTCTTCTTACAGCCATCATTTTCAGGCTTTACCTGAGAAGTGAAAGAGAAAAGGCATTTATTTGCTTATCATTTTCAACAAACTTCCAAAAGAAAGAAAAGGAAAAAATAGAAAGTGGAGCAAGTGTAAAATAAAAAGATGTGACCCTATAGTATCCTGCAAAGAAAATGTCATGACAAAAATATGTACATGTATTCTACATGTAAATTTTACTTATTCTCACTTAAATCATTAAACACCTAATTCCTAGGCTGGCCAGATAGATCAGTAGATTAAAGCACCTGCTTATGTGGACCAGGGTTTGGTCCCTGGCATGCAATGTGGGCCCCAGGGCACCCTGCAACTTTGATTGAGACTGGGCATAGTGGCACATACCTGTAATCCCAGCACTTGGGAGGTTGAAAACAGGAGGATCACTAGGAATGTAATCTGTGTAGTGAGACCCTGTAGACCCTGTACTAAATATATAATAAAATAAAACAATGAAATAAATGCCTAGTTTTTGCCTGAGTCCTTTTTGAAATGAACATTCTGGAAATTAAATAAAATTGATAAGTGATACTTGTTAAATCTTCGTGGAAAATTCAAAATATTTTCTATCTTCATTTTTGAACCTTTACAAATAGATATCTTAATATTAACACATCATTAACTATAATTTAATAGAATGACATGATATCCAAGATTTGCTTTAAAAATGTGCAACAAAAAAAAATAATTATAAAAGTTAGGGAAGTATACTAAATCTGAATGACAGAATACTGTTGTCTGCTGAACCTGGCTGGTAGGTACACTGGGAGTTCATTCTACTTTTCTTACGCTTGTGTGCATCACATAATTCAAGTTCACTCTCTTCCTCCACAGAAGAAGTTTCAAAATATTTCATAAGTTTCAAATGTCGGCCAGATGTAGTGTATGCCTAAAGAGAGTCACATGGAGAGAAAACATTCTCTCAGGTTTTCACAGAGAGCAAACTGGTCAAGCAATGGCCATGACTCATCCACATGGCTAACACTGACAAAGGATCTACAAAGTGTGGTACAGGGTTTCGGGATAAATCCTGTGGGGACTTGACTGACCTTGTCAGATACAAAAGTTACATTTCCTGTTATATATGTCTTGCTTTATCTTGGTCTTAATCATCCAGCAGAAAAGTATAGAAATGAGGTATTAAAAGTGAAGCCATGTTAAAATACTGAGCTATGGAAGGCTCAAGTCATCAGATTCAGACACTGCCAGTCACTACTATTGTGGACTACTGGACTATATTGTAATATTGTGCCGAATTCATGCACCTACAATATTTGGATGGCAATGGAATACCCATCTCTGCCAAAATTAAAGAAAAAAAGGTGATATAAATAAAGGACCATTTTGTATCTGCATATACAAAATAGTTAGGACAGATACATAGCACTTTCTCTTACTTCAATAATAAGAAAGATTTGTACTAATAGTGTTTGGACAGGCTATCATGTCTGCATCCTGTGCTATGAATGACCACTACAAAGGCAACAATATGCAATGTATTAATTGTTGTAACTCTCCTACCAACCTGTTTTGAAGCTGTCTCATTGCAATTTTTTCTCAATAAAACTAATAAAAAAATTTTTTTAATGTTTAGGTATGGGTGTTTTCAACAAAAAAGTTTCTATCTTATTACCTCTAAGATGGCAGTTGGCATGAGAGATTTACTATTTATTGATACTCTGAAATTACTTGCATATTTTTATAAAGCATGTTATTTTATCAACTTTTTAAATATATATGTATATATATATTTTTTTCCATGTATCCAGTTGCCTTTTGGTATTCTAGGAGGTTAGTTCCACAACTTCTGCAGATATCAAAGTCAGTACACACTCAAGTCCCTTGTATATGGTCATAGAATATTTGCATAGAGCCTCTACCTATCCCTCTGTCTGGCTTAAATCATATCCAGATCATTTATAATACCTGATACAATGTAAGTGCCACATAAATACTTGTTATACTATATTGTTTAGGAATAATAACCAGAGGAATTCTGTACATGTTCAATATAAATGTAATTTTTCATAAAAATCTTCAACTAGGGGCTGGGGAGATGGCTCAGTGGAATAAGCGCTTCCCTGGCAAGTGCAAGGGACTGAGTTCTACCCCGGGTTCCACCAAAAAAAAAAAAAAAAAAAAAATCTTCAACTCACAGTTGGTTGAATCCATATTCACTGAACCACATGTAAAAAAAACTACACACACATAGGGGTCAGGGAGATGGCTCAGTGGAATAAGCGCTTCCCTGGCAAGCGCAAGGGCCTGAGTTCAATCCCTGGTTCCGCCAAAAAAAAAAAAAAAAAAAGAAAAAAAACTACACACACACAAACACACACATGCACACACACATACACACACACTTTGGTACACGTATAGCACCTACTTCCTGTGGATGTAGGTTATGTATTCAGTTCATCAGTTGTGTGCTACAGAGTAAGACTCTTCTGAGCCATCCTAATGGAAGGAGAATGTTTAAATGAGATAATGTACTTTAAAATATCAGGCACAGTATCTGGCACAATATAGGCCTCACTAAGTGTTGATTCAAATGTCATTAAATATGTGGGAGAATGGCAAAGCCACCCCTAACATTTGAGGGGCAGGAACATCTGGATAGAAGCCTCTGGCCCCTTTCCCATCTCCTTAAAGCTAGGGTTAGGGTTCTCGCATATGTGTATGTGGATATTGTGACAGGTCTGGTCAAGTTCCATACCCTCAGCAGCTTCCCTGAAGTCAGGCTGTGTATGTACTTATTCTGCAGTCTACAGGTGGGGAAGAGGCCTGTATGAGCTCTAAAAAATGCTGGCTATATTCAGCAAGTTCTGGAGCCCCAGGTAGCTAGCAACTAGTCTGGAATGTGTGAGGTGGCTGGGGTGGGGTTAGAAGAGATCACTCTTCAAATGCCTTGGTTTGGGGAAGGGAATTTGCTGGACAGGAGCCAGGAGAGCCGCAGGTGCCAGGATCTAAAAGTAAAACCAACTAAAGCCAAGAAGTCACCAGGTAACAGCCCGTAGCCTCGCTGTTCTGCTCGTCCAGCTGAGCACAAGCCACAGACATCAAGGACAAACATTCTAGACAGAAGCTCCCTTTTAAGCTAAAACTTTTCATGATTAATCTTGAAAGATGACATGCTTATGAAATAGAAGTAATAGAGGACTACCAAGAGGAAAAACAGAGTGATAAATGATGATGTAATATTACCAACAACACAAAGCATACTTCTGTGATCAATTCCCTAATGTAACAGTGTGAGCATGCGCAACTGCTTCTCTGATTTTAATCACAGGCTTCATCGCAATAGGCAGTATAAAATCCAACCTCTAAATGTACTAGTTTCTGTATATTATTTCCATCTTAGATGGTTATGCATGTTTTTTTGTGGAAGATAAATTTATGTAAATAATATGATCATGACACATTTACCCACATTTTAAATATAAAACATTACGGAGCAGGTTCTTTTTAAAGGCATTTTAAAAAAGGTTAAAGTCTGAGCTGTATTATATGATAAACAAAGAAAAAGAAGTTCACAGAAAGAAATGAATAATGCATGCAATAAATGTAATTTTAAAAACCATTATATTGGGGCCAGGGAGATGGCTCAGTAGAATAAACGCTTCCCTGGCAAGCACAAGGATTTGAGTTCAATCCGGTTCCGTCAAAAAAAAAAAAGAAAAATTACATCTATACCAAACCAGAGGCCAGCGAGATAGCTCAGCAGACTGAAGTGCCTGCTTAGGCTCTTTCTCTCAGAGCAGGTGGCAGAGGCTTTTTTTTTTTTTTACAACTGTGGCCATGATTCAGGTTCGGGACCTTCGCAGCAAGAAGAAAGAGTTGTTGAAACAGCTGGACAACCTGAAGGTACAGCTGTCACAGCTGCGCGTCACCGAAGTTACAAGTGGTATGGCATCCAAGCTCTCCAAGATTCGAGCTGTCTGCAAATCCATCGCCCGTGTACTCACTGTCATCAACCAGATCCAGAAAAAAAGCTTTAGGAAATATTACAAGGGCAGGAATACAAGACCCTGGACCTGCGGTCCAAGAAGACGTGAGCCATGCACCACTGGCTCAACAAGCACAAGGAGAAGATGAACACCCAGAAGCAGCAACAGAAGGAGCAACTGTACCCTCTGTGCAAGTTCACTGTCCAGGCTTGATCAGCATGACAATAAAACTCAAACTCTGGATGGATGAATGGATAGAGAGAGAGAGAGAGAGAGATAGGCAAGCTTAGGCAAGAGCAGGGACCTTGATTTGAACCCTGGCACCACACGCTGCACCGGCCAGTCCCTGGGCAGGCCTGCTGAGCTGGCCAAAGTCCCGGCGCAATGGCACATGGCATGGTGGTGCACACCTATAATCCCAGCACTGGGGAGGATGAAAGCAGAAAGATCACCAGTCCCGGCTGCATAGTGAGACCCTACAACAACCAAATACATTAATATATATATATATATATATATATATATATATATATATATATATATATATATATAAAACCAGCTAAGTCACATACCTCAATATTTGAATGGCAATGGAATATCCATCTATGACAAAACTAATGAGAAGAAAGATTTGTACTAATAGTGTTAAAACAAGATATCATGTCTGCATCTCGTACTATGAATAACTACTATGAAGGCAACAATAGGCAATGTATTATTGTAACTGCCCTACTAACCTGTTTGTTTGTTTGTTTGTTTTTTGTGGTACCAGGGACTGAACTCAGGCCCTTGTTCTTGCCAGGGAAGCACTGATTCCACTGGGCCATCTCCCTGGCCCCCTACTAACCTGTTTTGAAACTGTCTCATTGCTATTTCTTTGTCAATAAAATTAATTTTAAAAATCCAGCTAAGATTGCCACTTCCCCACTACATCAGCTGTTAAATACTTGAGGATCATGGCAGGCCATTTGTTAGCAGTGTCTCATGAGGTGAAAGAGTGAATAATGGCATATTTTTCTAAGAGACACTTACATAATACAGTAATAGAACTGATGTCTCTTAGGTCAGTTGCAGGCTGCCCTAAGAGTAGGTAGAAAAGGCTAGCTCCAATGCTTCCATTATTTCATTTTCATTAGCTCAGAGTTGAAGTGTTTCCAATCTATCACAAAATAGCAGTTACAGGGAGCTATTTATACTTATTAGCATTCATGACTAGGACCATCTCAGGGCACAGTGAATTTCTAAATGAAAATCAAAACACCCATAATGTGCTGTGTCCTGGACCCGGTACAAGCCCTTCCTTAACTTTTTTGAGAACAGAAACACAGTCCAAGCTTTATCCATGGAATTTCACTATAGCTGTTTCCACTAGATGGCACAAAAGATTCTGTTTTTGGAATCAGATCTTTTAAAGAATCTGAAGACAAAGAGTGACCTGCTTGAAATAAACCATCAGTTTCTCTGATCATTTGCCTACTCATTGTGATCAGTTTCTTAGGCATGGAACATGAAACGCAAGTCATTTATTCACTCACCAAACATTTATCAACCATATTATACTTCAGACACTCTGCTTTGCATTAGGAGTACAGAAGTAAGACATGATCTCATGTTACTAAGAATCCCCAGTGTGGGAGGACAGAGGTGCAGGGAAGACAGAGGGACAGATAGAGACACGCGAACAGAAAGCTGAAACAGAACGTTAGGGGCTTGATGGAGGTCGTTACTGGGTGCCACGGGCAGTACGCACAGCACTAATGGAAAGTTGAATAGAAAATTCCTAGTGAAGTGGATGCCTGAAATAATCTCTGAGGAATGGGTAAGAATTAATTTGAAGAAAAGAAGAAGAAGAAGAAGAAGAAGAAGAAGAAGAAGAAGAAGAAGAAGAAGAAGAAGAAGAAGAAGAAGAAGAAGAAGAAGAAGAAGAAGAAGGCATGTGCTCAGCAGAGCAAGATGCTTATGTGAGAAAGCTCTGAGCTCAGGGTGCATACGGCGGGTGGTACGGGGAGGTGCACAAACAAGGCTGCCTGGACTTCAGGCAGGAAGTAAAGTCGTGTCGCTTAAAGACCTGTGGCCTTCTACCCCCAAGGCCACTCTTGCTCCTGCCCCCTCGCTCACACTGCTCTTCACGTGGCCTTCTGGCTGTTGCTCATGTGCAGTAGGCCTGCTCCTCTTCAGAAAATCAGGCAGGATCCAGCCTGAGTTACTTTTTTCTCCCCTGAAATCATTTACTTCACTTCTCAGCCCGACTCAGACTTAAATTGCAGCCCCACCCCACTTTGCCCTGTGGATGACATTCCCTTGCTTCATTTTCAATGCAGCATGCCTCACCTTCTATACAATGTAGGTACTGTATCTACTACATAGAATTATATAATAAATATTTGCATAATAAAATGATTATGTTAAAATAATACTACATAACGTGAACTGTATATTGGTGCATACTGACTGCTTTCCCTTCTGAAAAAGCAAGTTCCATGAGACCAGAACTGTTTGCTTACTCTAACAATGACATAGCTTTGGTACCTGTCAGAGTCCAAAGTTCCTGCCTTCTTGGAACGTGCTACTGTAGTGAGGAACAAGCCATAAAGACACCAGAGAAAACATTCTGGATGTTCAAAGGCTACTTGAATAAGTACAGGCAAAGAAGAGCTATCAGAGAGCACATGAAACTGAAACGTTACAAAGATTGTGAACAGGATTATAAAGAATGGGTTCGAAATAGGGACACCAACAGAATCCAGACAAAATAGAAAACCTTGAACTGAAACAGGGTGTACAAATGGAAAGGAGGGCAAGAATTCAGAGATGGAATGCAGGTAACAATGTTAACAGTCAACAGAGCTCCAATGTAACAGGAGACTGGCGTTTCATGTACATCACCTCCAAATCCCATAGCACGAGGGAAGATGAAGATATTTTTAAAAGGGGGGTAGTTTAAGGATCCTGGAAGACAGCAACAATTTAAAATCTACCAGAGGAGGACTGGCCTGATAGCTCTGCAGACTAAAGCACCTGTTAGGCAGAGCACAGCAGCCAAGGTCTGATCTCTGGCATGCCATGCCAGCCCTGCCCAGGGGGTGTGCTGAGACGGTGATTAAGACTGGGTGTGATGGTACGTGCCTATAATCCCAGCACTTGGAAGGCTGAAAATAGGAGAATCACTATGAGTCTGATCTATGTAGTGAGACTCTATAGACCCTGTAGACTTAGTCCTAAATACATACATACATACATAAATGAAATCTACTGGAGACCTGGGGACACAGCTCAACAGCACAGCATCTGTGTAGCATATGTGGTCTTGTGTTCGACCCCCATGACTAAAACCCAAAGTCAAGTGCAAGCAGTACACAGCAGGGCAAAAGAGGAGTGGGCTGAGAGAAAGAAAGTAGAAGGAACATCAGGAACAGTGTGTAGCAATCAAGAAAGGAGAAAGTGTGGAGAAGACAGCTGTGTCAAAAGCTATAACAAAGTCAGGTAAAAATTTAAAAATATCCACTAAAATTAGTAAATAGGAAGTTACAGTGACTTGAGCAAAAGCAACTTCAGAGGAATGCTGACAGCAAATTACAGACTGTGCCATGTTAAGGGGTAAAACTCAAAAGCATTAGAGAAACAAGTATAGACTATTCTGTTCATTAGCTGACTATAAAGGGGAAGAAGAGGGGCTGAAGAGATGGCTCAGTAGAATAAGCACTTCCCTAGCAAGCGCAAGGGCCTGAGTTCAATCCCCAGTTCCACAAAAAAAAAAAAAAAAAAAAAAAAAAAAAAAAAAAAAAAAAAAAAAAAAGAAAGAAAGAAAAAAAGAGGAAGAAAAAAAGTGGGAATCAGAAATGGGCATATGGGCACAGGGCCAGAGGACACACTACAGCATGTCTGTGTCCAACTAAGCTCATGGCTGTGGAACTTCCCTATAACTGTTTGCTATCTGGGCTCCTCAGACAGACTATCAATGTGTGAGTGGGAGCGAGACACTGAACTAATTCTAAGAGCATCCTTAACACCTCCTCGCTCATTCTTCAATCTCAACCCTTATTATTTATGGTCCACAGTATCCTCCAAACTGCATTGAATGTGCTCCTGAGAGTTCTGTCATTGTTTGAGAATACCATTTTCCACCTCATGAATATCAAATCTTATCAAATGCTAGTATGGAGGCACTAGTAAGACAGAGCATATGTACATCCATCACTTGTATCTGCACGATACATAATATATATGCCTTTGTTATACATGTAAATATACACATGTAAATATATAGGGACATAGACACACATGGCATTACTATAAGGTAACACAAACTGCAAAATAGATAATAACTTGCCCCAGATGCAGCCTGTCAAGCAAGCTGTTTTTACAAGATACAGTTAGGGTGGAAACACATCAGCTGTGTACAACAGTAGCAGGCTGAAGGATCTGCACTTGAGCCAGGAAGTGATGCTCAAAGAGCTAGAGGTGCCTGCCAGCTTTGCTCAATAGAAAAATAACAGGAGCCATATTGATTTTCAGAATAGATAACAGGAAGCCATTTTAGTGAGGACACAAGGTTCCTCCTGGTGACTTCCCACAAAATTCGGTTACCTCCAGCCAGCCCAGTCCTGAAGCTACCAGCAAACCCATTACGGATATGACTGTAAGTCCAGATACATTACCTTGAGCTGGCCACCAACCTGAGACTCATAAAACTTGTTAGAAAATTAAACGAGATAATGCTCACATTAATTATAAAACAAAAGAAATGTGACACACTTGTCTTAGGTAAGGTGATACAGTATGAGTAAGAGATAAAGTAAAGCATAGCTATGAAGCAGGGAAGGGGGAGGAGACGCTCAGAGCCAGAATGTATATCAAACCCAAGTCCATACAGCTTTTGGTGGTGAATTCTTCCAGCACTTGAGAGTAGAGAAAGCAGATTCAAAGCCAGAGTAAGCCTGCAGGACAAGATGCTGAAGAAATCTAGGTAAAGACTATTTTAAGACCTTTGTAAACATATTTAGATTTAGAAATTACAGGTAATTTATTTTTATATAGAAGTGGCTTTCACTCATTGGTATGCTGTATTTTACTTATGCTGCAACTAGAATTAGATTTAGGTTCCTCACAAATAAAGGCCAATCAGAACGGATCTTTCTCCACCCAGCCCTTCTTTGTGGCAGTACTAAGGCTGAGCCCAGTGCTTCACATGTGGTAGGCCATTGTTCCACCACGGAGCTGTATCTCCAGCCTAACATGCAATACTTTAGAAATATCTGGACATTTCACAGTTTTATTTTGTAGCTATCTTTTCATATTTTAGACACCCCCAGATCCTTGTTCTCAAAACCTTATCCTTCAGGCACTATGCCTATAGGGTGAATTCTATCATCTAATGAAAACATCCATAAAAGTTGTTTATGGGTCCAAATCAAGTAGGCAAGCTCAGAGATAGACATAGTGAGACAGACTGTCTTAGGAGACAGGCTTAAGCAACTGGGAATACTAAGAACAGATGAAATGTGTGGAGGCAGTGTATTACACTTTCAGTTCTTTTGGAGATCAGGGTCCCAGACACTCAGCGTGGCAAAGCCTCATATAATTGAATCAGAGACTCCTGGGAAGGACAGAACAAGAAGACAAGAAAATTATAACGCTAAGGGTGCCAGGTGTGTTCATCTCCTTAATTAGTCGGTGAACCCAAAGGCGTGCTGCTTCTCAGCAGCAGCGGTCACTCACCCATTGTGACGTCAGGAACCCGACTGATTGACTGTAAAACTGAGGCCAGGACAGCAAGTGTTAGTTAGCTCTTCGTTAGTTTGCTTAGCATTCCACAGGCCCCGGAGTTCCATCCCAGGATTCAAGCAAACACCCTAATCAGTGGCCATACTTGCTCTATTAATTTCCATTAGTGATAACTGTACAGTTTTGGGTGACTGATATTTGACTCCTCTGGAAGGTACGGCCTCATCTAAACGGATGAAACAAAGACTTCTCACGCTTCAGGAAGCAAGAGTCCAGTTCCAATTTCTTGAGCTCGGGCTACTTCGTGGTCCCTAGAACCCTCACTGGTTCCCAGAACCAGACCTTAAGTGCCCTTACCCTCCAAAAATGTCAGAAGGCAGCGAGCCACGGGGTTATGGAACCGACATGCTAGACCTAAAGGATTCCAGCACTAAAATAAGCGCCAGAGCCCAAGAGCAGAATCTTCACCATCTCAGATTTGTGGGACAGAAAACTTGAACCATCTGGCAGACGCCTCCAACGCCAGGAAAACACTGCCTACAACTCCCAGCAAGCCCCGGGGCACGGAGCGCAGGAGCCGATTGACACCTACAAACACCAATAGAAGACAGTCTAACCATCATGGACCAATCCAAGAGAGGGTAGAAGCCCTCCCACACACACACACACACACACACACACACACACAGCGCCCTGGATTTTTGCTTCTTACTGTTTCTCTGGTCTCCAGAAATAGAGGAACAGTCCTTGTAAAATGATAGCGCTGGGTATATTGTTCACTTACTTTCAACCTTCCTCTTTTCTTCGTCCCGCCTCTGACGGTTGGTCCTTCACCTTCTCCAATAGTGTGAGAAGCTGTGGAATTTCCCAATCTGATTGGATAGCGATGGTATCACTCTGAAGGAGCAGTGAGGACCGCTCCCCTCGGACGGTGATTGGACTTTTAGAAGCCAAGCCGGGCTGGGATTGGTCCGATTAGGAGCAGAGGCCGAGCAGAGGAGCAGAGGTTTTGTCCGCGGTTCCCCCTGTTCGTCCTTGCAGCTCCCTAGCCCACCGCGCGCCCTCCGAGAGCGAAGGAGCCCGGGGACCTCTTACCTCATCGCACAGAGGCGGTGCTGGCGCTTGTCGCGTGTCTGGGGAGAGACCAGTTGCGGGGTGGGGGTAGCCGTACAGGGCGTGAGATGCGGGGTCAAGGAGTTGGGAAGGCTAGCTAAGGAGGCACATCTGGGAAGGCGGGTTTAGGGGACAGGAGGGGTGAGCGCGTCTGGTATGGGATGCCGTGGAAAGGAAGGGGCCCAACCTCAAATGCTGAGTAGATCTGTGGATGGTTCCTCAGAGGCGTCCTCTCCTTCCCATTTGCGCTTTTATTTCGCGGCAACAGAGCCCTCATGGTCTCCACTCAAGTTCTGGAAAGTTTTTCTTTGGGTGAGGTTAATCGGCAACTGCATTCTAGAACTGTCTAGGCCTTTTCTGGTAGTGGTCACAAACGTGGGGGAACATGTCAGAAAACAAGAAGCCCATTCTGGGTCTCGTGCACAAACTCCCCAGTGTGTCTGCGCCTGGGAACTCAGGCAAAACTCACTGCCCTTTGTGCATGGGGCTTTTCAAAGCCCCCAGGCTCTTGCCTTGTTTGCACACGGTTTGCACCACTTGTCTGGAGAAGCTGGAACCCTTCTCACTAGTGGACATCCGAGGGGCAGACTCTGACACAAGCTCTGAAGGGTCCGTATCCCAGGAGCACAAGCCTCAGGGTCTACAGCGGCAGATCGGTATCCTGTGTCCGGTATGTGATGCGCAGGTGGACCTGCCCGTGGGTGGCGTGAAGGCTTTAACCATAGACCACCTGGCCTTGAACGATGTGATGCTGGAGAGTCTGCGTGGGGAAGGCCAGGGCCTGGTGTGTGACCTGTGCAGCGACAGGCAAGTGGAGAAGAGGTGTCAGACCTGCAGAGCCAATCTCTGCCACTTTTGCTGCGAGGCTCATAGGTAACAATGGGATACCCCACCTGCTGTGGCTTGAGAGTGCAACACAGGACACATTCCTTGGTCAGATGGAAAGAAAGGCTTTCTCTGATCCCATCAAAAGTAAAGACAGTATGCAGTACAATAATACTGTAGAAGAGTGGCTATTCCCATTAGCTAAACATAATACCTATAGTCATAAAGCAATAAAGGTTTGTATAGTCCTCTTCCATTTTCAAAACACAGTTTCCTTTAATCAGCAATCATTTATATGGTGAATAATTGAACGGGGTGCTGAAACACAAGAGGATGAATATGATAGCAAAGGACCTACCCTTGATCTCATTTGATCTCTGCAATACCTATGGAAAAGCGGGCACTGTTCATCCCCATTTATTAATTGAGGAAACCCTAGCTCAGGAAGTTGGGTGAGTTTTCCAAAGTTCCAGCTGGATAGGATGCTGACTGGCTGAATCTCAGCCCAGCTTTTGCCTTAGATCCTAGAGTTCCTCAGTAGCTGGTGCGTGGACTGGTAGATGTTAGCAGGGACATCAGTTACACCTTCTATCACATTTGGTGACTGTTGTCAGGAGGATCACTCTTGTTCCTTCAAGCTCCCCCACCCCCAGGATATTTGAATGTAAAGTGAAAGTTTTGAAAGTAGCCTAAAATTCCTTTACATTTCTGACCTCCCCTTGTTTTCTAGCTTCACCAATGGAACAAGTCTGTAGTCTTTGTTCTATTTTTAGTTTGTGATCATGTGTGATAGTACTCATGTATGCCTTGCTGCCAGCTAAACAGCTGACTGGTTTATTTATTCAGCCACTTGTGCCAGAATTAGTATAGAAGTGCCAAGTTGAGACAGTGCTCATGAGGAACTTTTAGTAGTCAATTTGGTTTTCTAGACTCTTCCCTACATGTCTAGAAGGCTACAGGAAAGAGGAACTCAAAGAGAGCCTTGATCCTACTGATCATTGATTTCCTGTCCTAATAGTGTTGATGACTTGGAAATTCTAGCCTGCTACTGTGGGTTATTTAGGAACTGGTCAAAGGAAATGCTCTTATTACTACGAAGGAAACTTAAAGCCAGGTTAAATTTAAAAAAAAAAAAAAATCAGCGCTGCCTAGCTGCTCTTCAACCACACTGGTGTCTGGCACAGTTTTTACCTCTTTGGGCTGACTTTCCACTGTGTTCTTCCCTCTAGCTTGCTGTAGAGTGGCAGCTGTGGGGCTGGTCTTAACTTACCAAATTAACTTTTTGGGGAAAATTTCAAGATAAATTTTGCACTACAACTGTTAGCAATGACATGTCTCAAACCAAAGTGTACTTCCAATTTGTTTTAAATGATAGCTCTTTTAAATAGGTATTGGCCTCAATGCACAGCTGAATAGCTAGAAACAGAGATCATGCAGTTTGAAGTTGCCAGGGATGAAACTCAAACTGGACTTCAGAGCCCGCCTTCCTGAAACCTCTCTGCCAAATTGTCTCCTGCCTAGAGTTATTCCCTAATCTCCACTCTCCCGTATTTTTTCCTAGACGACAAAAGAAAACAACTTACCATACTATGGTGGACCTAAAGGATCTGAAAGGCTACAGCCGAGTTGGAAAACCCATCCTGTGTCCTTCTCACCCTGCAGAGGAGCTGAGACTGTTCTGTGAGCTCTGTGACCGCCCAGTGTGCCAGGACTGCGTTGTGGGGGAACACCGGGAGCACCCCTACGACTTCACCAGCAACGTCATTCACAAGTATGGCGACTCTGTGCGAGAGCTCCTGAAAAACACCCAGCCCCACATGGAGACTCTGGAGGAAGCTCTGGCTCAGATTACAGAGCTGAACAGCGCCCTCCAGACCCGAGTGGAGGCAGTGGCAGCAGATGTCCGTGCTTTTTCTGAGGGCTACATCAAGGCCATTGAGGAGCATCGGGACAAGCTGCTCAAGCAGCTGGAGGACATACGGGTGCAGAAGGAAAATTCTTTGCAGCTGCAGAAAGCCCAGATGGAACAGCTGCTGGCAGACTTGCGTACTGGTATGGAGTTCACCGAGCACTTGCTCACCAGTGGCTCAGACCTGGAGATCCTCATCACCAAGGGGGTGGTAGTAGAACGGCTGAGGAAGCTGAACCGAATCGAGTACAGCACCCGTCCCAGAATAAACAACAGAATACGCTTCTCTCCTCAGGAGAAAGCAGGCCAGTGCCACGGCTATGAAGTTTATGGGACCATTAATACCAAAGAGGTTGATCCAGCCAAATGTGTCCTTCAAGGAGAAGGTAGGAAGGCGTTTCCCAGGAGCACTGAGAGGGCAGTCAGTGCACAGGGATAGGATACTGACAAATTGTGGCTCACTATACTGGACCAGTTTACTGTAAGGCATAGTAATCAAGAGAGTGACCCCCACGCACACCCCTTCTCCTTATATTTCTGATTTCTTCCAGTCAGAGTGCAGTTAATATTTAATACAAAGGTGAGATTTAATCCTGCAGGAAGTAGTAGCAACCAAGGAACTCAATAATAAAAGGGTCCTGAGATATGGCTATGGGTTTTTTTTTTTCTTTAAGGAAGGAGATGGTTGCTTTTCAGCAGTATACTTTTTCCTAAGAAAGCATTCTTTTGAAAATACATCTCATACATTAGTCTTGATGGGAAGACTATTTCAGAGTCATCCTGACTCTAGCAATGGCATTCACGCCCTAACCCTTTGGAAGTTATAGATCCCTTTGAGAATCTGCCCAGAAATACCATTAAGTATGGGATATAGTTGGAGAAGATTCTTAGACCCTCCATAAGCCTCTCCACAGACTCCCTACTAGCTCATGAACACTGGGTTAAGAAACTTGATTTTGTCTTCATACTGTCTTGGGTACTGTGATTACTGAATGTTTCCCAGTGCCCTAGTGGGAGCCAAGGACTTACAAAGGACCTCCCACCATGGAGGACCCAAGCTGGCCAGCCATTCCCCTGCCTATTCCAGCACCCATAGTGTTGGAGAGCACTTTGGGGTTACTCTTCTACCAGTTTTCTTCTCTGAATACCCACATCAACCCTGAATGTTTTCCAAGTGTCCTTAAGACTGAGTTAAGGTCCAGAATCCTGTGATTCAGATGCAGCTGCTGGCTGTGAGCTAACCAGATTCTTAAGGACCTTGAAAGGGCTACACTGGGAGGCTGGAGAGAAAAAGAGAGGGAATGGGAGGGTCACAATGAACAGGAAACACAGCATTTGTTCTGAAAAGAAGCAAGCTGGTGTCTGGTCAGGCAGTTTGTCTCTGAGGTGAGCCCTGATTGTTTGTCTTTTGCAGACCTCCACAGAGCTCGGGAGAAACAGACAGCCTCTTTCACCCTGTTTTGTAAGGACACTGCTGGAGAGAGCATGGGCAAGGGAGGAGACAACATCCACGTCACCGTGGTCCCTAAAAACAAGAAGGACAGGTTTGTGCTAATGCAGCTAGGTGTCATGAGGAATGGGCAGTAGGAAAAGTGGAAGGGGAGTTGGAGATGGAACTGTGGGCATTATCTCACCTCACCACAGTGCTATGAGGAAGCACGGCATGGCTCACTGGGCAGGTGTTTCATCTTTGTGGTACTGAGTATTGAACCAGGCCATTCATGTCAAGCAACATCCAAGCCCCTTTTTTTAGGTTAAACGGGGTCTCTAATTCCTTGAGTTTCCCAGGCTGGATTTAAACTTGTGATCCTCTTGCCTCAGCCTCCCAAAGTGCTGGAATTACAGGTGTGTTCCCCACACTTGATTTAAATGTGTTTGCTTGTGTGCATTTTATTTCTATATTGAGTTCTTTCCTAGAGATGCAGCCTTTAGGTTGCCTTTATTCCTAGCTTTGGAGCAGAGGAAGGATCTGCTGTGTGAGGCTGACTGGTATCCCTCCTAAAACGCAGCCCACTTTTGCTGCTAAATTGTGTCAGGGACATATTTGTAATTGTCTAGAACTGGAGAATGGAGTAGCGGTGGCAACAAAAAGATGTAACAGAAACTTGGTGAAAAAAAAATGCAGTAACATTTTCAAGGAATTTAAATGCCAAAAATACGGTAGGATTTATGCTGCTTTTGTTGTAAAATTAGCTCCTGAGGCAAGTGGAAGAAACCTCCCCTCTGAGAGACATTTAAAGGTAACACTGAAGGGAATGGCACAGAGTTGCCATCCTGAAAGAGCAGGCAGCTGCAGTGGGCTTGGAGGAGGGGAGTTTAAAAAAATTTTTATGTGTTTTGTACAGGGTCTCACTATGCAGCTCAGGCTCATAGTGATCCTCCTGTTTTCAGCCTCCCCAGTGCTGGGATTGCAGGTGTACACCAACACACCTGGTCCTGGCGGCCGGCTCAGTGTGCCCAGGGGGTGGGGTTGGCACAGCATGCAGTACCAGGGATTAAACCCAGTCCTTGCACTTACCTAGGCAGATGCTTAGACTGCCAAGCTATCTCCGTGACCCTGAGGAGTGGGTTTTGAATACTTCTTCCCATTCAGTCCAGTCAGAACAGTGGTCCAGGATAACAAGGATGGAACCTACTGTGTTTCCTACACCCCAAAGGAGCCTGGGATCTATACTGTGTGGGTCTGCGTCAAGGAGCAGCATGTACAGGTAAGGCCAGTGCATATGCAGCCCGAGGTCCTTTCCCCCCAGCCCCATTATTTCTGTCCCCCTTGGATCTGGAGACATTCGTCACAGGTCTGGTTGCAGAGAAATTCAGCAGGATTTTTTTTTCTTCTCTTCACCATAGGAACAATTCAGATTTTGTCAGTCATATTTTTACTAGAGGATACTAGTGATCATGAGAACTCTATTGCTCCCCATTTCATCTCCTGGCAGTTATGCTAGTATTTTATCATCCTCCCCATCAGGTTGTTGGAATTCTTAATTTAGAGACGATGCCTTGATGATCAGAGGGAGCAGCCCACCAGCAGACGAGTAGGTTTATTCAGAAAGCTTAATGTAGGGTTAGCCAGATGGCTCAGCAGACTAAAGCACATACTTAGGCAAGCGCAGGGACGGGGGTTCAACTCCTCGAATCACATGCTGTGACAGCCCCATCCCCGGGGTGTGCTGAGATAGCAGCTGAGAGTGGGTGTGGTGGCACATACCTGGAACCCCCGCACTTAGGAGGCTGAAAACAGGAGAATCACTTCAAGTCCGGTCTATGTAGTGAGACCCTATAAGACCTTGTACTAAAAAAAAATAAAATAAATAAGTTTGAAAAAAAAAAAAAAAAGAAACTTAATGTAACTCGGGAGTATCCGGCTTTGTTCAGAAGAACTAGACACGGCCTTCCTAAGCAGCAGGGTTAGGGCTGTTCCCTTCTCTCAACTGTCTGCCTAACAGTCTGCCCGTGTAATCCTCATTTCTGTTTTACATATAGCTTGTCTGTTACCATGGTTATAATGCCACTCCAAAGATATGTGTAAGACTTTCTGGTTTATGATGCTTTAAAAGTTGGGTAATATATGTCTAGCAGAATCTTTCTGCCATCTGTTGATACTGGAATAATCAGAGGTTTTGCTTAGCCAGATGTCCACCCCGATGGGAGTAATAGAATGCCATGGAGCATCGTGGTCTGATAGGCGTGTGGTCTCTGCGTTAGGAAGACTTATTCAATAGCTATTTATTGTTTGCCTAATATTAGTACATGAGGAACAAGTTAGTGTTTTTGTATACCTTAGTTTGTTTTCATTTTGTTTTTGTTTGAGACAGGGTCTTCCGTCATAGTTCAGGCTGGCCTTGAACTCAGAAAGTAGCCCAGACTCGCCTCAAACTTGTAGCAGTCCTCTTGCCTCAGTCTCCAAAGTGCTGGGATTACAAGTGTGCATCACTATGACTTGCTAGTTCAGTCTTTTTTTTTCCAAAACACTCAAGCAGTGGGCTTAGGGGCCGGTTAAACGGAGACTAGCATGCATCGTAGCTCTGTAACATGATGTCTCGGTTACTCTTCCCTCGCTGCTGGAGCAAAATATCTGACTCCCAAAATTAAGGAAGAAAAGGTTTATTTAGTTTAGTTTGTGGAGGTTTTAGTCCATAATCAGCTGACTCCAAGGCAGTGGCACATGGAATAGGGCAGCAGTTCATGGTGGCAGAAAACAGAACAGCAAGAGCAAAAAAGAGCAGTGGCAGAGAGAGGGGCAAGCTTCTCTCCCTTCCTACATTGCATACAGGCTCTGTGCCCCAGGGAGGGTGTAGCATTCATACTCAATTCCAGCAGCACTCACAACATACTGCTAGCATTGGATCATGAATTAATCACAAACTCTAGAAGCCCGCTGTCCCATCACTGCATGAGGCTTTGGGATGATGACTAGGCACAAACCATAGCACATGCTTGGAATTTGAATCTATTTCTTTGAACTTCCAAGTTTTTTTTAATGAATTATGCAGCAGTTTTTTATTACTGTGATAAAATACCTGAGATGTTAAGTAAAGGTGTTTATTTTGGCTAGTGGCTTCAAAGGTTTCAGTTTTAGCTGTTCTTTGAAAGGAGCAGAATTTATCACTGGAAAAGGTGCTACAATATTAGGTTCTCTACTTGTTGCTTTTTCAGGTGATGCAGCTGTTACACAGGGATGGCCAATTGCAACATTCATTTCTTTGGTTCATGTACAATAGGAATTAGAAAGTGAAAGTTATCCATGAAGAGAAGGGGACAATTGGAAGAGTTACACGTTTGAGACTGATTAACACACACACTTAGCCTCTCTTCCTTCCATATGTCTTCACAGTCTTGGGTAGAGCAGGTGGGTTTCAGGTGCATCAGGATGCAGGGGTTCAGAAGGAGGCCAGCTCAACAAAGCCGGAAAGGCAGACTCTGGCTGAAGGGTCAGGAGTCCTGTTGGTGTGACAGCCTACTGATTCCTTCTGAGATGTTTCAAGAATTGAATGAGAATCCTAAAGACCAAAGTCAGTCACATTGAGCTAGAAAATGAGACACAGCCATGTCAGATGATCCACACACTTCCATTTATGCAAGGCAGGAGTGGGGAGAATCCATTAAGTAAAAAGCTTGAGGAAAAGCTTGAGCTGCTGGTGGCCTGACCTTTCTGTCTTTCTGGACTCTTTTAGAACAAGGTACAGCTAATTCAGATGTCACTGAAAATGGCACTGGGCGTGGTGGCATACACCTGTAATCCCAGCACTTGGGAGGCTGAGGCAGGAGGATCACCATGAGTTCAAGGCCAGTTTGGGCCACATAAGCAAGTTAAGGCCAGCCTGAACCACATAGCAAGACCCTGTCTCAAAAAAGTAGAATTGATCCCTGACCTGCATATTATTCCCCAGAGAAAACCTCCCCCCTGTCCTGTTTACTTTTGGCTAGCACATTTTCAGTGGACTTACTGATACATGTTCTGTGACCAATTCTGATGTTTCCTGGGTGGCCCCTCTTCATTTCATGTTTACCTGGATACTGTGGGACAGTATCCAGGGGGTTCAGTTGCATTGAGGTGAAAAATGGCCTCCCTGGTTCCAATTCCTCTGCAGTGCTGTCTGCTCCCTCCCAGCTGCAATCCTTTCCCTACTGCCCTGTCCCTCCAAAGGCAGCTTCGTGCCAGCCTGTCTCGGGTGTGGGATGCTCAGGGCAGTGTTGTTGTTTCTCCAGGGCTCCCCATTCACTGTCACCGTGAGGAGAAGGCACCGCCCCCACCCGGGAGTGTTTCACTGCTGCACTTTCTGCTCCAGTGGAGGCCAGAAAAGCGCACGCTGTGCCTGTGGGGGCACCATGCCAGGTAAGGAGGAACGTCTGTCCCCTGCACCTCTCTGCCAGAAGCAGGAACCAAGCGACAGTCCTCTCCACTGCCACACAGCTAGTAGGCAAAGCTGTCTGGACTGAGGCTTTGTTCTAGGAAGTGTCTGTCTGTGTATGGAAACATGATAGAAATCAGGCCACTTTACTCTGCATTGAAATGGCAAGCTTAAAAGTTCTGAGGGCTTCAGTTTCGGTGCGGCTACCCAGTCCCAGTCCTGCAATCACTGTGCTGCTCTGTGGGACTCTCAGGTTCACGGGTAGCCCTTTCAGCAGGCAGAGCAAGGTGAAAACGGCAGGCCCATTGTATCTCTTTAAAAGCTTTAAAGAAACTCCAAATGAGGAAAGAATGATGCACCTGACTGAACCAGGTCTGGCCCTGGGGGGGCCGGTAGAAGCCCAGGCAAGGGAGCCAATTATTTTTTAAAAATTATTCCACCTTGTCCTCACCCTAACAGTAGGCTGGAATATAGTGCCTCTTGTGCCTTCCAACTAACCTGTTCAGGATCTACCTCCTTTTTTATTTCCCTTCATCTACCTTTCTTTTTCTTTTCTGTCATTTTACAGTTAAAATCCAGGCAGCTCATTTGACAGTGTAAGTCCACACTCGCTCATCTCCGTGAGCTAGCGCACTGACGTGCGGGGCACGCTGGGTACCCTGAGCTGACGTGCTGTGATCAACCTTGAGAGGCCCCCCTGAGTTCAATGAAGTCAGCTTGCTGGTTGCTCTCGTGTGTTAGTTGGCTTTCACTCCCATGAGTCCAGATGTAGACAGGAGGCTTAATTTTCGTGCTGACAGCTAGAATGGATTCCTTGCTTATTTCTTTCTCTGTCCTGTGCAGGTGGGTACCTAGGCTGTGGCCATGGGCACAAGGGCCACCCGGGGCAACCCCACTGGTCTTGCTGTGGGAAGTTTACCGAGACATCTGAATGCTCAGGTGGGCAGAGTGCAACGTGGAGTCTGCTGCAAACCGTGGCTCTGTGACAGCTTCTGGGGCATGGGATCAGCGTGGGAAAGCTGTGGATTTCTGGAGGACCCCGGAGCTTCATTCATTCTGAAGAGACAGATAGAATTAAAAACCAAGTGCCTTGTCTCACCTTAGAGTTCCTCGCTGGTTGCACTGTAGCTGCTGGAGCACACATGTCTTCTACAGTCAGTTGGCAGGGTTCCTCCTCAACCACTGAAGGCCCCTGTCTATTTCATACAGGTGTAGAAGTGTCTGGGCCATTGGAAAGTAGAGGTCATGTGGCTGTGAGAAGTTCTTTACTTTCTGCTATATTTTAAATTTATTCTTGCTGGGCATGGTGGCATACACCTGTAATCCCAGCACTTGGGAGGCTGAGGCAGGAGGATCACCATGAGTTCAAGGCCAGTTTGGGTCACATAAACAAGTTAAGGCCAGCCTGAACCACATAGCAAGACCCTGTCTCAAAAAAGTAGAATTGATCCCTGACCTGCATATTATTCCCCAGAGAACAAAACCTCCCCCCTGTCCTGTTTACTTTTGGCTAGCACATTTTCAGTGGACTTACTGATACATGTTCTGTGACCAATTCTGATGTTTCCTGGGTGGCCCCTCTTCATTTCATGTACCGTCACGTCCCCTTCACTCATCACCTTGTGGCTGTGTGGCAGAGGATACCCAGAGAGAGTGAAAGGGCAGGAGACTGAAACAGATCTTTGCCTCGCTTTCAGTTGTCATGCTGATCTGGATAGTTCCCTTTCCACATTTCTCTTTAATTTTTAGAATGATCTTTGCTAAGTCTCTATATATATAAACTTAACTGACAGCTTTGATGCTTACGTGTTGCTTTCTTAGCTGCTAGAGAATTCTGGGAAGGACCTAGCACTGTTACCTCAGTCCTGCCAAGGTCCACTCTGTATCTATTTTGTGTGTTATTCTGGTACTCATGATTTCTTAAGTAGTAATAAACTCAACATGCATTACAGTTACTGAAATTCACACTGTTACATCCCTTAAGTAGTGGGTGGTACATCTGAGTAGTGAACTGGGTTGGGCGTTGGGCAAAGGAGGTACATCAGTGAGATGATGGCCACCCGGTCCTCATGGATTGTGCTTCCTGCTGTAGCTGACAGATGTGGGCTGCGTGACAGCCATAACCACTGAGATACTGTCCACGTTAGCGTCCTTCCTGGAGATGTTCCCTTAAGTCTCTCTCTCAAGCAGAGTCTGATCTTCCCAGCAAATGCTCCTGCCCCCAGAGCACTAGCCATTTCTCTTTCTCCTTGTGTGACTGGCCCATGCTTAGTGTCCTTTTAGCTCTTTGGTGCTGCTCTTAAGACTGGAATTCTCAACTGGGAAGGATTTGCCCTACCACCACCTTAGGCTCCCAGAAGACACCCACAAAGTCCAAGAGACAGTTTTGGTTGCCACTGCAGAGGGTAACATTAGTAGATGTGTACTAAACTTGTGACAAGCCTCAGGACACTTTTTAAAGAGTTAAGTCCAGTTGAAGACATCATTAGTGTCACAGTTAAGAAACCATCTTGTAGACTCTTATTCCTACTGCTGTTCTGACCATGACCTGCTTTGAAAGTCATGCCTGTAAACTGCAGTCTGCTCTTCACCCGTGGGTCACCACCTACATATGCCCCAAATCATTGTTCCTTACTCTTCAAAAGCTACAGGATCAAGCTTGCTGTCACCCCAGTACTACCTTCATATAATCCAAGGGCCACATGGGCACTTTAGGCCTGTGACCACTTCCTGGTGTTCTTTGCCCCATCTAACCTGGCTGAGCAGACCCTTGACCTTGATTCCGTCTTCATCCACTGATGTGCCTGTCTCAAGCATCCAGTAACCACAGGCTCCCACTCTCCTAGCTTATCTGAGGTATTAACCTGACTACTGATTCATCTACTTCTGAAAACCCATAATACAATGACTCCACGGCCTTCTTACTGTCCCTCTCACCTCCTGTCCTCTCCTTCATCCTTCTTGCTTGTTATCGGCCCTCATAATCATGGTTGCATACAATCCAGTCTCCCTTACTTTGTTTTTTTTTTTTAGAATTCCAAGCAAGATGAAGGTGCTGGCAGCAATGGTTTTTGACAAGGCGTCTCCAAGGACAACATAGGGCAGCCTCCCCACCATATCCGCATGTAGCCTTTCCCTGTGTGGAGTGGTCCTGGTATCTTCCTCATCTCAGGATACCTACAGCCCTTTTGGTTTAGGGCCCCATTTAACCTTATTGTACCCAACTTAATCTTTATTTACCTTGATAAAGGCTCATTTTTTTAGATCTGTTGGGTATAAGGGCTTCAACCTTGGGGCATATGATTGCTCCATAACAATCATATCTCCCTTTAGCACCGATTTCTCTGTTTTCTTAACATAAGTTTGCTACCTGCTGGGCCCTCCTTGCATTTCTTGTGGAATCTAACCCAAACAGTCTGCTACTGAAGTGGTTCTCAAGGTCACCATCTGGTTTAGTCATTCTCCTTTCTGGCCTATCATTAGCATTTATCAGAGCTGCGTCAAACAGTATTTGCTTGTTTTAGGTTGGGTCACTTAATTCTCCCATCTTGTCATTACTTCTTGTCTTCCCGTTTTCTAGACAGTGGAATCATGGATCAGTTTTTGCACTTGTTCTCTCCTTGCTTTCTAGATGACCTCATCTTACCCAACTTTAAGTATTATGTACACACTGATGACTCCTAAATTTACCTCAGGATCCAGTCTCTATGCTATTATGCCCAGTGGCTTAACAGCTCCTCTTTGTTCAGAGCAGGCCTCTGAAATCTAAGATATCCCAAACAGTCTTCCAGTTCCCAGCTCTCACTTCCATTTGCTCACAGCCACCAAACACTTCTAGTTGATGTGTAAGTATGCGTAAGTATGTTCTTAGGGGGGAAGAGCCAGTAGTCCTGGAAACAATGCTTAAACCCTACATCACATCACATGCACAGCACCACAGGCAAGTCCTGTCAGCACTACTTCTGGACTGTATCAGCTGATCATAGGTGTCTACCTCCACTGCTGACATCCTGCCCTGGAGTACCCGGATGGCTCTCATGAAGTCTTGCAACCCTCTGTGTTTCTACCCTCACTTCTCATCTGTGCTCTTCACCCAATGGTCAGATCCTTTCAAAATATGTCAGATCTTAGCAGTCTTCTGCCTAAATCCCTCCCATCTTGCACTCAGAACAAAAGCCAGTGATCAGCTTCCCATCAATGTGTGGCACCAGCATGATCTGGATAACTAGTTGTTTCCTGCCTATCCCCTCCATTACTCAGTGTCAGCCAATCTTGCCTGCCTGGTCCTCCTCAGACTCTAAGAACTCCATCTGAGGGCCTTGGTCATCACTGCCCCTCCATTTGAAATGCACATCTCACAGATACCTACCTAATCCACTGCCTGATGTCTTCAGCTTTCTGTTCCACTGTCCCCTAGTGTACTACTCATGAGGTTTCCACTCCGGGACTCAGTATCACCCTGACCTGGCCTCAGCACCTAGCATGTGTATTAGTGGCTGTCCTTACGAGACTGTAAGCTCTAAGAGGCCATGAAGTGGACACTTAATAACTATGTAGGGCATTTCTTGGCACATAGTAGAGATTTTAATATGTTGAATGAATAAAGATCTCATTGGCAGAATTTTTAGCTTGGATCTAAAAATTTCATAAGACTGCCTTTTTCACAAACCTCAGTATTTTTTCATTTCACCAAGTATCATTTGGAAATCTTAGTCTTCTCAAACATGTTGCATAAATTATGCACACCCAAGGGACTAGTCTTGAATTTTCCAATTACCTCAAATACCTAGGGAATTGCTTGCCAGGAAGAAACCTGTTGTATTACATCATCTTTCCCCATGTGTCTTTTTATGGATCAAATTGCAAAACCATATAAAACGCTGTTTGTTTCAGTTACGAAAGGCTTTTTAATAACTGGAAACTACTGCAGATGAAGTGATCCTGTAACAGAAAACATCTCAGGCTGAGGCCTTAGTGTTAGGCAGTATTAATAGTGACTACAGTTCTGCCCAAAGTATTTCAAGTTTGTGTGCAGATCGGTGGGAGAAGCCTTCCTTGGCTGGCACAGTTACGGAGCTTTGACCCAGTTTAACCCACCATTTTGTCACCTGAAAGATCTAGTAAAATTGATCACGTAGCTCAAGTCTCCAAGGGCTTTGGAGAGCCTAAGAATTCTCCCAGTGTAATGAAGTCCTTCAGAAGCTGTCCTCAAGTTGTGGGTGTGAAGCATCAAGGAGTTGCAGCGCTGGAATATAAGGTGCAAGGCTGATGTTGCCACAGTGGAAGCTCAGTCCTCAGGGATGGCCTAACAGGACAAACACCTTGGCTGTCTTGGATAATAAAGGTACACATGCACCTGTTGGCCTACCCAGTCTCTAAAATGCAACTGACGTTCACTGTTCTTCAGAGGGTATTCACTTTTTGTCAGTGTTGGCATGATTCAAAGGTGGTTGTAAGTAAATGCTAATTAGATGCAAAAGAGAGGAAAGGAATTGCACTTGTTAGCTCCTCTGTATAAATGTAGGAGTTCCTCTGTTGCTTCCTCAGAGACCTCCAAGCCAAGCCTGTCGTAAGCCGCCCAGCTCCACATGCCTCTCCATCACAGTGCGTCTTCAGGACACAATGCAGCTTCATGTTGTTACTAGATTCATGCCTGTCTCCTTCACTGGACTCAGGAAAACAGAACTGTTTGGCCTTTCTTCTCCCTGTATTTCCAACAAAGCTTGGCACACAGCAGGTGCTTGATGTATATTTTTGAACTAATCTATTAATAATTAAGCAACACAGATATTCTTCGTGCTATGGCTTATAGCTAGATGGCTCCCTAAAGCCTCATGCATTCATAGGTGCTTTTTAGAGGTGGCTGGGTTTAGGGTGTGTTGTGTGATACTGGGTTAGTCCACTAATTGGTTCATCATAGTTTATTTTATGGATGATGGGGAAACTTACGCTAGGCGTGCATCATGTCACCCAAGAGGCTTGTAACCTAGATGGAATAAAAGGGAAAGGGAGGCTTGCTGCCTCACCGGGCCTGCCATGGACTGTTTCTCCTCTGGGATGCCCCTCTGCCATGCTGTACTGCCTTGGAACCAGCAGACCACGGACTGAAACCTCTACAAACTATCACAGCAGAGTCTTCAGCACCCCGAGCAATCAGACATAGTCACTACCTTTTAATTGTGCGAGTACTGAAACAAAGTATACATCCTCTGAAGTACAGTTGAACAACAATTGCATTTTAGAGAATGGGTGGGCTGGCAAATGTATATGTACGTTTACTATCTAAAAAATCTTTCTTCCTTTAACTTGTAGCTGTTGGATGTTTTGTCCCTGTAATGAAAAAGTAACTTAAGACACTCATCTTTCCTTTCATACATAACTTCCACCTACACTCAGAATTAGCTATGTAATCTGGGATAAAAATCTCAAGACAACACATGTGCCACAGGTTGCCTCTGTCCAGTCTAGGTTAGGCTGCTATTTTCATCTCCATCCCTCAGCTGCTAACTCCTGTGGGACATTGTATTAACCCTTTCATGCCTGTTTTTTCTCTTCAAATTTTTGTTTGAATTTTTCTAGATGTTAATATCATGTAAAAATTTTAAAATTGCAAACCTTGGCAAAAAGAGGTTGGAACTGACCCTAATTTCATTTAACCAAGGAAAACATTTTAATCTAGGTTACATGTATGGCTCAGGAGATAGCTCAGTGGCATAAGCACCTGCTTGACAAGAGTATGGTCTTGAGTTCAATCCCTGGTACCAAAAACAAACAAACAAACAAAAAAAATCAACTAGGTTACATGTGCAGAAATTCTAAATTTCTACTATAATTTTCTTTCTTTAGGGCTGGCCAAATAGCTCAGAGGATTAAAGCGCCTGCTTAGGCAGACACAGGGGCTGGGAGTTGGGTCCACTGGCCTGCCAAGCTGGGACAGCGTACCCTGGGGTGTGCTGAGATGGCGATTGAGACTGGGCGTGGTAACGCAAGCCTGTAATCCCAGCACTTGGGAAGCTGTAATCAGGAGGATCACTGTGAATATGATCTACACAGTGAGATCCTGTACACCCTGTCCTAAAAAAAAAAAAATTTTTTTTTTTTAGCCTGCCTTAGGTTTATTTGTACAAAGGGTACAGAAGGACACTGGGCCCCCACAGATGGCACTCCAGGGGTCACAGCAGTCCTGTTTTTATATCAGCAAATAAGAGGCTTTTCCTGTGGAGCCTTCATAGGGACTGGGCACCTTTGGGAACCTGGGTTGGAGCAGAAGCTGGAGCCTGAGCCTCGGCTGGAGCTTGGGCCTTTGGCCAGCAAGGCCTGTGAGCCTTGGCAGTGTAGGCAGAAATGCTTCCCAAACTTGTGGTGGACAATATAGGCAAGTTGAGTGAGCCTGCAGGTTACTCCCTTTGGAATGATCTTGGGCTTGACCTCCTTGGGCTTGACGAGGGCCTTGATAGACTCGGTGCGTGCACTCATGGCCTTGGCATTGTTGGCTTGCATCTTCTTGAAGCTCTTCTTGTTGTGCTTCTTGGCAAAATCCATGTTCCTAAGGAACTTGGGATCTACCCCCTTCAGAGATTCTTATCTTTGTGACTGAGGTTTCTTGATGCCATTTCTGTGCCATTTTTGGGAGTGGTTGTGCGTGGTGTGGTTCCTGGACTTGGTCATAACTTGGTAAACTGCAGCTGCCAAGCACCTAGAACCAGAAGACTATTATAATTTTCTTTGGGCCCACAGACATGCTTCTTGTTTTTTTCTGTAGTCTCTTAGGGCAACATGCTACGTAACAAATAGCAGTACATCATCCCACTTCATAAATCCAATTTGACCAAGGTATTGGGTAAATAAATTTTAGATAGCCGGAGAGATTAAACCAAATACTGGTTGCCCTATGATTATCCTACTAGTGCAGAAGAATCTGGCTTCACCTTGGGACCCTGCTAAGTCATCTCATTAAGCAAGCAATAACCAGAGGAAACACCATGCTCATAAATAGACAGAGTAAATCACACAGTTGCTAGAGCATGGGTCCTGTCCCATAAATGAATAGTTCTGCCTGGCAGCAGGAGTCTTGGATGCGGTCTTGTGTTCTTCTTGCTATACAGTTTGGGCTGGTTTTGAGGTTCCTATGTATCCCAGGCTGACCTCACACCTGTAATATTCCTGCCTCGCCTCTTGAGTAACAGGATGACAAGTATGAACAGATATGCCTGGCTAGAAGCAGTTTTTAAAGGGTGTAGGATTGATGATGCTTGTTTGCATCCCAGAGCTAAAGAATCAAACTATATAGACCATCCATGAAGGAAATTCTGTCCCATTAGAAAAATCTTTGTAGATGTGCTGCTTGGAATTTGGTGACAGCCATCCACCATCTGGTTCTGTCAGCTGCGCCCATGCTCTGCCTGCATATTGTCAGACCTTGTTCCACAGGAGTATCACTAGTAGTCATACGGCATCTCACTGTTTATACAGCACGTGTTACCCCATGTCATCAGACCCAAGTCAGGTGGAGGTGAAAAGCGAGCCCAGCAGTAGTGGTCATCACACAGAGGCGCACTCGCTGACACTGTGCAGCACCTTAATTACATCACTACAACGTGGGTTGCTGCCCATCATTAGATGTTACTGATATGCCCTGTCCTACACAGACTTTTAAGGAACTGACTTGCAGCCACTAAAATGGACATGCAACATAACCCTGCAGTTACATTGGTCTGAGACATTTCCATCTGAGGATAAGGACTTAAGAATGCTTGCTGGGTATGTCATCCTGTTGGGACAGTGCTTCCTGCCTTTTCTACAGCCTCCACCTATCAGCACCACCTCACCATTCCAGGAACACCTAGACATAATCGGTGGCTTTGCTAGCTCACCATCACAACAAAGAAAATTAGTGTTTAAGATATGAGGAGGGATAGCCTACAGTCAAAGCTAAGAATTTTTTCAGAGAGCCCTTGAAATGTAGCAATATTCATTTCACACCCTTCTGATTGACATTACTATTTGGTGAAATAAGTTATAGCAAGTAAAGTTGTCATTCAGTTCCCAGTGGAACATGGGCACTAGTCTGCCGCCTTAGAGGTGGGAGGCTATGATGCCCACCTAACCTGGAACTAGACTAACGAGACACAGTTAGCTAGTGGAAGAGGCCAGGTTAGAACTCTGCTGCTCACCTGGGAGCCATTTGTTCTTGGGTGACTATCTTTTAGCATGTTGATCTGATAAATCCAAAAGGGTAATCTTACTATTTGCATTTCCTCATTTTTTCAGGGACCTCCTTCCAGCTATTAAATTCTGAAAATATGCCCACCTTACAAATGAGGAAACCACAACAGAGAACTTAAGAATTTGGCCCAAAATCAGTAGTTGGGTCAGGCATCCAACTAAGGTGAATATGTAAATTATAGCCACACTGAAGTTCTCAGCAGGCCACAATGTCACTGCCTTTGTAAGCCTTGACATCTTGTCCTTACATCAAACCTTGGCCTGACCGTAGGGAATCAGTCTATGCCTGGGTTAAATGGCTTTGTCTCTTTACTCAACTCAAAAGAAAAAACATTTCTAGGAAGACGTATTATTTATAGCAGAAATCAGCAGAGTAAGTCTGGGGATAATACTGATCAGAAGAAGAAACTTGTTAATTTTCTAAAGAATAAAAGTCTCAAGTGTTTGTATTAGGAGAGAAGTTGCTCATAAAATATTAACAACCCCTGAATCTCTATGGCATAAAAAAATGGTCTTATGGTTCAGTGCAGGCGAGTTGAGTGCACAAGTGCATCAGGAAAGGCTCTGTTTCACTCACTCAGGCACCAAGTTTGACAAAAGAATCTATGGCCAAACTTAGGTGATGAACCAAGAAATGATAGGTCACCATTCATCTAAGGCTGTGTCATTTCCCAGTAGTTTTTGGATCCAGCAGGGTTAAGAGGGGAGAAACTGTGAGGCATCACTTGCAAAGTGGTAGAGAACAGTCTAGAAAAGCCTGACTTGTCTTCACCTTCCACTAATTAGAACTAGGTTAATGGGTCTGTCTGGCTGTGGCGAAGCTAAGGATGTGTAGTCCCTCTGGGTTGTCACAGATGGAAATGGGTTTGGTGAACACAGCGTTCGTTATCTCGGCAACAATGTCAAATGCATGTTTATTAACTATACAAATACCAAATGATTCAACAAATTCTAAATGACATAATGCTAAATCCTACCGATAACTAAAATATGATAAAACAATAACATGGTACCAAATACTGATATGATGGAAATACTGTGATACATGGTACAGATATTAAATGATAGTGATTAAGTGATATTCACACTGATGTACTATGTGATGCGCTGCTAACTGATACACTACTAAAGGACACAGAGATGCAAACCCTAAATGACACGCTGATACTAAAGGAAGTAATGATACAGTACTCAGCATCTGTTTATGCAAATAGCTTCTCCTTGACCTTAAGATTGAAAAGAAAACAGCCTGGGAGACAGCTGCAGAGGACTGGCTGGCCCGTGGAGCTGCTCTGCTGAGCCCTGAGTGCTTACAGGGCCACGAAGAGGCAGGCAGGACAGGAGCCTACATCAGAGGAGACAGTACCAGCCAAGCTAAGAAAGGCAGTGCAGGGCTTTCTGAGCTTTGCTGAAGCTGATTTGTGGTTTTTCCAGAGTTGTCTGATTGCATGTACCTGAAACAACTCATTGATTTCTGTGTTGCTCGAAGCAAGCTGATTAGCATAATTGATTAACCAAATGTTTAACATAAGTATCTGTCACTTTTAGAGATAAGATCATGTCTCCTTTTGAGGAGCATGTATGTGGTAGGTGAAACAGGAAGAAAGAACAGAGCCCAGACGTCATGGTCACAGCTGGGGCATTTCTCCCAGATCTGAACTCACACCAGCAGAGGCGCAGTTCTGCACCTACTGGCAGATCAGATGCCAAAAAGGACTTTGAGGTCAGCCAAGGTGAGCTTGGTGAAAGAGTCTCCAGATCCAGACAGAACCTGTTTGGCTAAATCTTTCTTTCTTTCTTGAAGCTGCAAGATCTTCTCTTCCACCGTCCCCTCACACATAAATCTGAAAAATAAGTAAGAAAGCTATCAGAAACCCAAAGCAGCTTGTCTAACAGCATGCTCGAGCTTCTATCCCACTTTCATTATCAATGTTATGTCTTCCTCTAAGGTTTCTCTAAATCAGTTAAGAACTCTGTTCAGGAGATCTACGTAACATTCACTGAATATACATTCATTTAAAATGTGAGACTCAGACTGACTTTTGCTTTCAGTCTGAAGAAAGTCTTAAATAAGCAAAAGATATCCCTACCTAGGAAAACTACAGACAGGCAGCTTTCCTCCCCAAGAGCTCCGTCTTGATGAAGACAAAGCTTCTGTCACGTACATTGTGCTCCTTCACACACAGAGGGCCTCGGTGCTCGCCTCAGTTACACACAGAACAGCTTTTTCAAACTAAGGATGTGCACTGTTGTCATCTTTCAACTGTATTCTTCAAACATTTATCTAAAATGGCTATACCTTGAGACCATGACATTAAGTGAAATAAATCAGACACATAACCTTAAATATTACATGGTTTCTCTTACATGAGAAATGCAACATAGAAATAAAGAGCAAAATAAAAGATAGATAGTGGGAAGTAAGAGGACAGATCTTTCTCAAATGGTAAGGGGATGGAGAGATGAAGGATGAAGGAAAGTGGGAGAAAAGGGTGAAGACAGTTAAGATGTGCTCTGAACCATACCAACTCCCGACAAGGAATGCAGACATTGTGTACTATGAAGACATACTAATAAGATTTAAGTATTAAACCCTTGCTACATGGCATGTAGTTAGGTACTGGTATGGTGAGATGAAAACAATTTCATTCTGAAAGCAAACACAGGAGAGCCATGAAAACCCAACAACAATAATATAACCTAGTCAAGTGAAGCCACGGAGGTATGGCCAGGAGAGGGAACATGTTTGTAGGGTGCTCAGGGAAGTATCCATTAAGGCTAATTCTCCATGTGTGACTTGTAGGATAAGCAAGGTGCTGCCAGCTGGGGGGGTGGGGGGGCACACCAGGGACGGGGAACTGGAGGAAGATCATGGCACCCGGTCCATCTATACAGTGGCAAAAGCTCAAGGGGCTGCACCTGGCAGGCTAGGATGCTGAGATAGGATCTCTAGAGAGTGAAACCACTGAAGAATGAAAGGAACCTCATGACCAGGCGACCACTGAAGGAGAGCCCTCAGGTGGTGATGTAGAGGACAGGAATAAGCAGGAGCTGGAACGAGGGAGAAGGCAGCAGCATTGGGTGGAAGACGGCAACCAGAACGTCTAGAAAGCACCACTGGAGGTCTCAGTGAAAAGCGACCAGGAGGAAAGAGCCCAGCTTCCAGCTACATGATGAAAAACAGAGACACTTCTTAGAGATAGTGAATATAGGAGCATTAATAATTTTGACATGAGGCTCAGGTCAAGATGGCGGGCTGCCCGGCTGTTGCAGCATCAAGCCGGTGCTGGAAGGTATTCGGAAGTCGTATTACAGTGCTGCAGGATTCAATAAGCTGGGCTTAATGTGAGATGATACAATATATGAAGACGAAGATGTAAAAGAAGCCATAAGAAGGCTTCCAGAAAACCTTTATTATTTTTTTTTTTCTTCAAGTTTCTACAAATATTTATTTCTTCCAGGCAATAGGCTTTTTAGTCCTCTGTTCCTTATAAACATGTAACACAACTTGGTATGAAAACAAACTGCAAACATACAGATCTTTGCCCTATGTGGAGAGGGGCTGGGGTTGGGGGGGTTCGTAAGGAGAAGAGAGGGTAAAGGCTGTGAGCAGACATGAGCAGCCGCTATTGCTGCATCTTCCTCCCTTTTCTGGGGGGTGGCGGTAGAAGTACTGGGAATTGAACCTCTGGACTGAGCAACATCTCCAGTTCTTGAAAAGCTTTATTTCTTTTGAAATAGTTAAGTCTTTAAATTCCCCCAGGTGGGATCAAGCTTGTTTTCTCCTTGCTCAGTGTCCCATAGTGCTGAGATGACAGGCATGCGGCACACCAAGCCAGCATAGGTGAGCTTCTTCATGATTTACTTTACTTCATTCCATTTATGTTTCATACTTAAATAAACTTTTGCCTTGTACACAGGGTCACAGTCAGCTCTAGTGAGTTCAATGGCATAGTCTAAATCTTGCTGAACAACAAAACAGCTTCCATCATCTTGGCTAGCAATGAATCCATCTCTGAAAGTCAGCAGGGATAGAACTGGTGCTCCTGATCTGTGGATGACCTGTACTGGAGCTCTCAGACTCCTCACATCCAGCTGATAAATGTTTCCATCCTGTGTTCCAGCCAACAGCAAGAAGCCAGAGAGAAAAGTACAGCAGTTGAAGGCATCTGAGCCAATAAAGAGGAAGACCGGCTGCCTGCTCTGTAGTTCCAGGCACTGAAACTTCTTATCTTCCCGGGCCAACAGCAGCATTTTCGCTTCTGTCCCAACCTCCCATTCACTGGGCATCTGCTCAGGGGAGCCAAGGTTTATAGAGTTGTCGGCAGCACCCACTGCCACTCCATTAATGGAAGAGCCACAGTCCACAAGGACTCCCAAGCAGGCAGAACGCCCGCAGTCCCAAAGCCATGCTGTTCCATCTTGAGAGCGAGACACCACATTCCGCCCGCAGTCCACGATGGCCGTATCCAGGATACCTCCTTTGAAGGTTGTGCCCTTTGAAGGTTGCCACGCAGCTAGCATCTTCTACTGACCAAATCTTCAACTGAGCATCCATTCTCCCACTCAGAACCACAAGGCCTTATGGGAAAAACCTACAACAACTCACATCAAATACAAGTCCTTCCAACACTCTTCTGAGATCTCCATTGGAAGCCTGCCAGATTTTCATGCTCCCATCAGAACTAGAAGATACACCAAGTCCTCCTCCACTGGAAATGTCCAGGCATGTTATACTCTTTGTATGAATCCTGGAAAAAATAGTATATGGTGCCAAAAACTTAGAAGACGCGCTTTCCTTTGGACATGAAACATGAATGCTTTTCTTATTTATTTCATTCACCAACAAATCTTTCTGAAGCTGTAACCTCTGGGATGCCATCTAGTCCAATTCCTTGACAAGTTAGGCTTCCATACAAAGATGGTTTCCCTGGAGGGTGACAGCTCAGCCAGGCCTCTCCTTCATCTTTCCTGAGGGCTTGGGCCAGTCGCTCTGAATCCTCAAAGGCACCGCCATCTTGACCCCACCGAAAACCTTTATAATGACAGGATGTTTCGCATTAAGAGAGCCCTGCACCTGAGCATGAAGCATCATATCTTGCCTAAAGAGCAGTGGACAAAATATGAGGAGGATAAATTCTACCTTGAGCCGTATCTCAAAGAGGTTATTCGGGAAAGAAAAGAAAGAGAAGAATGGGCAAAGAAATAATCATGTAGTTGAAGTCTGTGGATGCAGCTATCTTCAAAATATTTTTATGAATTTGGTTAACCCTGAAACACACAGTTCATAAATTATCTCTTCTGCAGATACCATAACTTAAATAAATGCCTGTTATATTAAAAAATAATAATAATAATTTTGACATGGCAGGAAGATACAACTTCACTGTGGTATTCTGATCCTGGAACAAGTGTAATGACACTTGCTAATCCTGTGTGCTCAGCAGGTGTCTGTTTCAGAGCTGAGTGCACAAGGGAGTGAACACAGATGAGTGTGAACACTCGGATTCAGACACTTAGCAAGAATGAGATGCTCCCGTCTCAAGGTCAGGAAATGGTGGAAATAAAGACAATGATTTTGGACTTACTGGAGTGAATAGAATCATTGAAGAAGGAAATAGAGAATGAGCAGAAAAGAGACCTAGGGAGGAAATTCAGCATCCTTGGTGCATTTGGCAAATGTTGGAAGTCCTGAGGACCTTTATCAGAGTAGCTGAAGTGAACAGTAACGGTGGAAGCCAATCTGCGAAGATGAAGAGTGTGATGTAAGCAGGAAACACACATCTGTGACCTCTAAACCCTTCAGGACTGTTGGTCCTGAAAAGGTCGGGAACAACTAGGGGCAGAGCAAGAGCAGCCTGCAGTGGAAGTTCTGCTGTCCTTCAAGGAGGGAGGCTCCCGAGGAACACTGTCAAGCAATGAGCTTGCACTTCTGAAAGCCAACTAGGAGGAAACAAAGGAAGACCGGGACACTGTGCCGGACTGGATCAGAGAGGCAGAGTCACTGACAGCTACTTGTTACCATCTGGGTTTTCTTCTGCTGCAAAGGTACCACTGGAGCATACTGTGAAACTGAGTAAGGTCTACAATCAGACAGTCAAATTATACTGATATTAATAGCCTGATTTTGATAATTTCATTGTGGAATATGTAAGAGAAAATCCTCATATCAGGAAATGTACACTAAGTTAGGAATAAAGGAGCATAACTTACTCTGTCAGAAAGTTTATACATACACACACACACACACACACACACACACACACACACACACACACACACACACAGGAACTTTGCAGTGCTCTTGCAACGTTTCTTTAGGTCCGATATTATGCCGTAATTGCTTGTTTCCTTCCAGGATATAATATGCCTGAGGGTATCCTTGAGGAGCATCATTACTGAGAGGTTACCAAATACTTCACACCCTATTAAAACACTGTTCAGGAAAGGCTTTCACAAAGAAGTTGGAAAAGGGGCCCCATTTACCTGTGTATGACAACATCCTTCTCCTGCCCTACTCGGTAAATTCGGTCACAAGCTTGATCTTCGAGAGACGGATTCCTGATAGAGAAGAAACAAAAAGGTCCATCCTAGATGGTGACATCTAGATGACAAACTGTAGCCCATGGGCTAAATCCAGCCCATTACCTGTTTTTATATACTTCTTCAGCTACAAATAATTGCTCCATTTTTAAAGTTTAAGAAAAATAAAGCACAACACACACACTCTTGAAGAGTAAGTGACAAAGCCCTCCAAAGCCTTACATATTTACAGGGAAGGTCTGTCTACTTATGTTGCAGATTACCTTGACCTAAGAAAGGCTGGTGCCCATACAGTCCTGCTCTCTCGTGAAAAACTGGGGCAGACTCCCAGTCACTCTTAGAACTATTATTGGTTGACAACTAGAAGCAATGAGGTGAAACTAACAGTCAAACACAGTCCTTAGCCAGCTGGATGACCTGAGGCTTCAGATCATTACTTAGAAACTGGCTAAGGTTCTCAGCATTTGTTTCTTTCAGCTTTAACATTCTGCCATTCATCTCAGAAACTTACTTTGTTTCCTCACTGGATTTCCATCTTCTCATCCTACCTCTAAGTCCCGGATAACATTTCTCCATCTCAGAAAACAGCACAATTCCTAGCACGCTTTCCTTGCCCCCGTGTGTATGGCAGAGGCCCAAGTTAGACCTAAACGTTCTCTAAGAAGGTGACAGCAGCTTGATCTGTTTGTAGCAATCTGGGCTGCCTGGAAAATGCAGAATCCCAGGAGTGCTTTGTGCACGGACCTTGACCGGTATAAATGGAAAACCAGAAACTGGTACACGTAAGTGAAACTTTCTCCTGTGAGCCCTTCAACCTACCCACCTCGTACCCAGCACAGAGACTATTGTGCTCTTGGTAGTAGCACTCTATACAGTTAATTCAAAGGCTGCCCATTAAATACATCTCTCAGGATTTTTTAAAAGTTTTTATTTTATTTATTATTTATTTTGTGTGCAGGGTCTCACTACACAGCTCAGAATCAGTAGTGATTCTTAGGATTTCTGTTCCCTAGCGCTGGGATTACAGGCATGTGCTACCATGCCTGGACTCCACCACTAGCTCAGCATGCCCCCAGGGGCAGGGCTGGCACAGCACATGGTGCCAGGGATTGAACCCTGGCCCCTGCGCTTACCTAAGCAAGTGCTTAGTCCACTGAGCTATATTGCCGGCCCTTAAATACACTTCTAACATCATTAGAAAAGTCCTTTGCTTTTCTTTTTGGAGTAATACTTCTAAGACTAAAGTTCCTCTAGATTTCAGAGCTGGGGTAGATAGTTCAGTGGTCTAAGCACCTGGCAAGTGCAAGGACCTGGGTTTCATCCCTAGAACTGCATCCAGTGCTGGATCCATGCAAAGCCAGCCACGGAAACAGGGCATGGCAGTGCATGCCTGCAATCCCAGCACTGGGGAGGCTGAGACAGGAGCATCACTATGAGCCTGAGCTTCCCGTCAATACCCTATACCAAATAAATAAATAAGGGATTATTTATATGCGAATAAAGAAAGTTTCTTTAGATCTCAACAGATATGTCTGGAATATGGTTTCTACAGAACAGCTAAAACAGCACAATATAAGCTCCAAGCCCAAGGAAAAGTTATGTTCCCAGTTCTATGGAAACATATTAAATTAACAACAAAGTGAATGAACTATTTTAAGCAGTAATTTGAAGATTGCTCAGGAATTCAGGAATGTCAACTACCCTTATATCCTGCTTAGAGATGCATTTCAGATATCTATAGACAGAGGCAATGCCATAACATAAGTACAAGCTTGACATAAGAAGTCAGTTCCACTGCCCGTCTAGCACCCTGGTCTCCCTGCTATGCTTATAACAACCCAAGGCAAGTCCAGAATCATTACCAGTGCATGTCCAGAAGGAAGAGGTGGTTTCCTCCAGTCAGATTTAGGCCAACACCTCCAGCCAAGAGAGAGATTAGCATAACCTTCAAATGGAAGCAGACAGTGAACTTGATGCGGATTTGTTCTTACAACACGTGTGGCACAGCTGGGGTCCCAAGTGACTCCAAAGTCAGCGCAGTACAGGCTACTCCTCAGCATGGAATCTTTAAAATAGGGGCCTCCGGGGCGGTCTTTAGGTCACCGGGTGCATACTCCTGAAGGGAACAGCAGGAACAGCCTTCGCGCTCTCTTTCCTACTTCCCAGGCACAACGTGAGCAGCTTTGCTCCGCCAGGTACCCACAGCCCTACCACAGACCCGAGTCAATGGCCAATTAATCATGGCCTGAAACATTCAGAATCTCAACCAGAGTAAACTTCCCTTTTTATAAACTGGCTACCCAAAGTATTTGTTTCAGTAATGAAAAACTAAGCCAGTACCTTTCTATAATTTTTAGGTTCAACACAATGTCAAAATAGGTAAGGAAAACATCCCTATCCATTTTATTCCTGCTATCATGTTTTGAAACATTAAGATGCCACCTCCCATGCCTCACTTTTGAATCACTTCTCATCTCGGTTTTTTAGAAGTGAATCTCTGAAAACTTGACTGCACACCAAAACATATGAACTCTATAATTTTAGAGCTGTGGGGCGGTCAGCTCAATAAACTTTCCTCTAACCAGAGGGAAATATATTTGTATATTCCATCAGTTTCTTTCCCTTCATTGTTGTACTAATTCTGCCAATCATTCATCTAAGGTTTTCTAAATCATTTCATTTTTCTTCTTTTGGTACCAGAAATCAAACTCAGAGCCTTGCACCTGCCAGGCAGGTGCTGTTCCATTGAGCTTTAGCCCTGGTTTTAATCTTTACTACCAATAATTAGATGACTATTCTTTTATTTCCTTCCACACTGCTTCATCAAAACTTTAGCTTGCATAAGTGCCTGCCTGGCAAGCACGAGGCCCCAAGTTCAATCCCTGGTACCAGAAATAAGTAAATAAATAAATCCCTTCAAGGCTGGCGAGATAGCTCAGGGGACTCAGTGCCTGCTTAGTCAGGCCCAGGGACCAGGGCTCGATCCTGGCACCACATGCCACACTGGCCCTGCCCCCAGGCACACTGAGCCAGCCACCAAGACCAGGCGTGGCAGGGCACAGTGCACGCCTATAATCCCAGAGCTGGGGAAACAGGAGGACCACTACGAGCCGGGCTGTGCAGTGAGGCCCTGTACCAGTTAGCAACAACAAAAACAGAAACCTTCAACTTCCCTGCCAGGCTTGCCTTCTCCAGAAATTCTCCTGGTCGTAGCCAGCTCTTCCAAATCTCCTGTTAGTCCTTGTATTTTATTCTCTTTAGGTATTTGTGCTCTTTGATACGTACTTCGGTAAATGTCTAATAATTCTTAACATTTGGAGGGATCAAGGCTGTGAATACATTTGAGTGTCTGTATTATAATAATGTTCTTTGTGTAACTAGTAACAATTGGTTCCTTAGTTAGAAAGCTCCGCTGTGACCAGCTCATACCTGCGGGCCCCTGGAGTGGTTAAAGGCTTCCACCAAGTCCATCCTCTGTTTGGGGCTGACAGAGCCGTCAATGGTGGCGTGAGTCAGTCCATGCCTCTTAAGGTGCAGCGCTACCACTTTCAGCATGCTGGTCCACTGAGAGACAATGACACTGGAAAGCAGGATAAAATAAAAAACCACGCAAAAGCAGATTAAACAAGCTCATCAGCAGAGTTTTCAAGTCCTGCTAACCTGAGGATCAGTTACAAAAGGCAGGTAAGAAAAGGCCTCCTGTTACACGTGGGCTCACTGCCACACTTGGGATGAGTGTCCCAAGGCCTCCTTGTAAAGAAAAGGCATGGTCCCAGGCTGGTGACAGGTGCAATGGACCCTTTAGATGTGAGCCTCCAGAGTCGAGTGCCGAATTAAATCTGCCTTTATCAGTTCTGTTTTGCTCCTTGCCATGCTGGCAGCTAACACAGGGCCTTCATACTGAGCTACCCTCTCTTACATTCTGAGACACAGTCTCACCAAGTCACTAAGTTGCCTGGTGAGCTCCAACTTGTGGTTCTCCTGTCTCCGGCACCCAGAGTGCTGGGATTAGAGTCGTGTGCCACCACTGCTGGCTTAGGTTAGTTATTCTATTATGGAGCCATGAAGCTAATGTATTAGCTCACACTTAGGTCAAATTCTAAGTTTATAATACTGCCAATTATTTCTAGACTCTATTTTTATCTCATGCTAGACAAAATTAGAAACAAATGGTAGAGATTAAAGTAATAGCTGCAGGCTCCTTGTACAGGAAGGTCTAGTGCTCATCCAGGTATCTGTGGGCCTGCGGGAGAAAGGACACCAAAACCGGGCATGGTAGTGCATGCTTCTAATTTCAGCACATGGGAGGCTGAGGCAAGAAGATCGCTAGGAGTTTGAGGCCAGCCTGGGTCACATAGTGAGTAGTCATATTTTAGTAGTAAGTAGGCCCTAAATCATGTTTTTAGTTTTAAATTTTTAGGTTAAAGAACTTCACATATACAAAAGCAGGTATACAACATGCACGCACAGTATAACTCGGGAGGAAATGTACCTGTCTCCAAGCACCTCAACTGCCCCTCCCTTGCTTTCTTCCTGTGATTCACTATTCTACAAATTGTTCCAGATGCCTCATTTACCCCATCCTATGGAGATGTCCTTGCAAACTGCATTAGAAATATTTTAATTAGAAATCATGGGAAATTTGTGCTATTATCCTCAGTACTTTTCACGAAGCTTAACTCAATGTCCTTGTTTAGTAAGTATTAGCAATAGCAAATTTCCTTTCTTAATTATAAGTAATGCTTCAATAATGAAATAATACATTTACCTCTTTTGGGACCCCAAGGTTCTTCGGATTGCCTCCAATTCTGCCAGCAGAGATGATATCTGGGAAAAGGTTACATTAATGTAATGTATGCAATCCACACTTCTCTGTTTCCCTTGCCTAAATTACTGACACTGTCTCAAGGATGCCACCTAGTCTGACTCTTCTGCACTTCCACTGCTGCAGCCAGAAATCTACTTCTAAAGCACAAGTGTGCCACTTCCCTCTCTGAGCTGTACCCTTCCATGGCTTCCCACTGAACATAAGGCCCAAGCTCCTTAAAAAGCCAGCTGGAGCCTGGCTGCCAACTGCCACTTCCTCCTTCTGCCCGTCTCTCACCAAGCCCTCCCCCAGCAGCACGCCAATCACACCAAAAGCTTCTTCCAGGAAGCCACGCCTTGCCTCCTCACTGGTTGTTCTGTTATCTTCACTTTAAAACACCCCCTCTGACAGTTTAATGTCACTTTAATGTCATCCCCTCTGCCCACCATGTCCAACTTAGGTGGCCATACGTATGTCCTATATAGAACCTCTGGCTTTTACTATCAGGATCCCAATGGTATGAGATGTTAATTGCCTAAGTGTCCTCTCTTGCTTCTGGGGCTGGAGACTATGCTCCAGGAGGTCAAGAGCAGCATGTATCTGCTTCACTTCTATATTCCAGTCCCAGTGCCTGCCAGGATAAAGTGCTAACCTAACATTTGCAGAAGAAAGTGAAAGATCTTAACCCACTTAAGACTGCTTCAAACACTGCTGAAGAGGACCTGCTGAGACTGAGGAACAACTGCAAAAGGTGGCTCTGAGTTTTCACCCCTGAAAATGCATTTAAGTTCACAAGGCTGCAGCTGGTAAAAGCACAGTGGCCTAATTTTGGGGAGCAGCTGGATTCATTCCTCTAAAGTAAAAAAAGAACTTTCAAATCATCCATGAGCTCCAAAGCTCAAAGCCCAGAATAATGGAGGAATAATAAAAATGGTCCACATAGCTACTGGGGAACAACCACAGTTCTTGCTCTGCCAGCAAGGCTGTTCCACCCTGGAGCAGCTTCCTCATCAGCACTCTGAGAAGCATCACACTCCCGCCTTTGTAGAGCAACCAACGGAGCTCCAGCACTGCAGGCTTAAAACCATGCAGGCAGCTTCAGGCAAGGATAGCACCACTGGACTGAATGTGAGAAAAGCGGACCTAGAACTCTCTGTCTTCAGTCAATAGTGGAACACACACTGATGTGCCAGGTGTCCTAGTCACTCGAGGCTGTGCAAGGCCCTGTGCTTACCACATAAGAAAGCTGGCTAAGCAATTCGGAGAAGCCTGAAGTGGAAGGGCTTGAGTCCCAGCCCACTAGCTGCTGTCAAGATTCCAGGAAGACTATTCTGTCCCCATGGGAACAACTTTACATGGTTAAAACTAATATTAAGGGGCTTATTTTGTTAAGAAGCTCTGTGAATAAATGTTGCGTGCTACACAAGGGACGCAAATATTAGGAGCATAGGTGCTACCATAACAGCCAACTCTGAAGGTTCTAGAACATGTACTCAGTCCACACATGGGGCTCCTCTCACATTTTCTTTAGCTATTTGTGGGAAAGACCTAGGGAAATGTTTTAAAATTTTAAATAAGAGGAAGCATTTCTTTCTTTAAATGATTCTATTTCCTTAGTAGTGACCTCCTTTCTCCTATATGACTTTTAAAAAAACCTCTGAAAAAGAGGTTGAGGCTAGCACTGGCAACTTAAGATCCTCATAGAAACAAGCCCCGTTTCGGGGCATGCAGGCCAATGGAGCACGTTCCAAGCCAGTGGGAAGGCAGGACACAGCTACGACTTCGTGCAGCTGCCTCCAACAGAACTCTCCAGCCTTGCGAAGCCCTGAAAATGAAGACCAGAAGGACTAACAGAGACAGAGGCCGGACAGGAAACTATCCTCTGGGATGTTGCATGGCGCAGCAACTGGCGCTCGCGTGTATGACGGCCCCTGGGACCAGCTTTTGGGGTTTTCCTTTCAAACTTTCTCTGAACAAATCACTTTGTTGCTTAGACACCATCACTAGCATAAACCTGGCAGTCTTCTTCTCTAGTAATCCGTAACCAAAAGGCTGCCTGGATGGCAGAACTTCCCAGATCACTCTCTGAAAGGACACTGTGTCATATGGCTTCTGTGTTCTTTGTGATACATCTGAGGCTTTAGGATAGAGGGAGAACCCTCTATCCTACACCCTCCAGACCTGTCACCGCGGCCCCGCTCGCCTGGGAAAATGAGGGCTCCAGCACAGGAGAACATGAGAAGCCAAGCTTGCTACCAGAAGCAGAAGGCCAGAAGTACCTTGGTGCTCCCTCGCGTGTCCTCAAAGAGCTCCGCCTTGAAGCACGTCCCATTAAGGGCAATAGTGGGGGATGGCTCTGCGTCACAGAGCTCGGACAAGGTCAGAGCGCTGAGCTGCTCTTCCAGGGACAGGACCAGGCCTTCGCTCCTGAGCTCTGCAGGCTCCAGGGCCTAGGGGAAGGAAGAAAAGGGATGGGAGGCATTGGACAGGCACAGCAGGAAGCTTTATTACTTGCTGGTGAGGATGTGATTTAACACTTGACAGAGAAAAATGTCGTGTAGTTTCTCCTTGGGAACTACTCAAAACACTTCGCTTTAACGTGTGATCTTGAAAGTTTTCTCATTATCATAAAGATAAACTACGTGATAGAATTTTAAAGATTTGCTATACATGATCATTCTATTTTTTCCCCTGGTAAAACAATTCAGTTAATTAAGCTACTGACAGTCAAAATATATTACTATAGCTCCTGAGATAAACATGCCTCTTAATTTGGGGTATGCCTCTAACCAATATAAAGGCAACTTTTCAATCTGTAAAACTACCTGAGTTCCCATATTCAGACCTAAAAGCCCCAATACTAGACATTCACAAGTGGTTTCCTTTTTATCATAATGTCATTTCTCATGCTAAAAAAGTTTATTTAAAATAAACAATAAAAGTATATTACTCCCAATGCCATGGACATTATCAAGATGAAGGGAGAGTAACATCAAGTAAAATAAGCCCTTTCTTGTTCAGCCTACCAAAAAGAAGAGAAAAATACCCACCCCCAAACCATTTCTCTTGAGCTAGCAGACCAGACCTCAACCGTAAGAAACAGAAGTTACGGTACTATGCTACAGCTTGTGCTTACCGACTTCAGTAAAGAAAGGTGACAGCAGCACTGGCGAAGCCGCAGCAGTTGGGACAGGATGTGGACGGTGCTGGCTTTCTGCAAGTCCGAGGCCACAAGGCACCGGGGCTCACTGGACCCAGACTCCTGCACTGCTTCCAGGAAAGAAGATAAACCCCAGGGAATCATATAGAGTTTAACACAGAAAAATCTGGGGGGAACCAGCAACTAAGTGAAGCTAGCTTAAACTTGTTTCAGATTCAATAGTTTAGCTATAATTCACTTCTATAACAACTGAACCAAATACTGGTTTTCCTTATAGACCTACATGTATTTTTATTTAGCTTTAATTTTTTATTTATTCATTTATTTATTTGGTGCAAGGTCTCACTACACAGCTCAGATTCAGTTATCCTCCTGTCTTAGCCTTCCCAGTGCTGGGATTATAGGCGTGTGCCACCACACCCGGTTTTGGTGGCTGGCTTGGCAATGGTCGAACCTAGTCCTTGCACTTGCCAGACAAGTGCTTAGACCACTAAGCTATCTCCCTAGCTCCTCCATATAAGTAGATTTAGGAAATAATTAAAGGGAAGTTTAGATCACCAGGTCTTGTGTTTATTCTGGCTTGAGTTTCTTAGCTAAAGCCTAACTCCTTATACTTACAATTCTGCATTTCTGCCATTTTTCCAAATGCAAACCCCCACTTTCAGTCATGCCGTGCATTGCGGAGTGCACTTGTCTTACCTTGACAGAATGGATTATCGGGGCTTCTTTCAGATTGGGTTTCTCTATTTTCATGCCTTTTCAGATAGGACTGCAGAGCTGATCTGCCTCAGACCAAGAAAGAAAGCATGCATGAAACTGTCACAAAGACCAAAGAGAATGACCCCGGTGCTAGGGTCAACTGCCAAGCACTTCGGGGTGCCAAGCTCACAGCACACTTTGGCCAGTGCTAATGCAAAAGAACTATAAAACAATAAACAAAGCAAACAAATCTACATGGGAAAGGAGAATGAGAATCTAGGATCCAGGGAAGAATGAAAAAGCAGCTTTTTTAGGTTCCAGCAAGAGGCTGCCCAAGTGGTCAAACGGTGTAAGGAAAGCAGACACTGACTCACTCCCAAGCTGATAGCAATGCATGGGAGACAGCGCTTCTTCATTGCACTCACCTTGACCTTGCAAAAAAGACACTGTACACAGCTTCTTCATCTTTGGATAGCTTTAAACGATGCAGCCGAAATTTACGCTGAGGCAGTGTCACCTGGAAGTGTAAGGACAAAAAGAAGCTGGTGTAAAACTTAGCTGAGCGCCACAGAGCACACTCCCCAAATGCAGGGAGCCCTTCCCACAATGCCTATGCTCTCCAAAAACTGACTCTGCACCAGTGTGCGGCACAACAGGACTTGGCAACATGGGCACAGGACCCAAACTCCAGGCCTCCCTCACAGGAAAACCGGAGGCCCAGAGCTCCTGAGGCACAAGGGACGGAGGCCTTGCAACCGGCAGCCCTCATCACCCCGCCTCCCCTGGGGCCAGGCGGGAGCGAGTACCAAGGGCTTGCCAGCGGCATCCAGCTGGTCTTTCATCCTTCTGAGCAGAAGGCTCTGGGTTAAAATGCTCAAGCGCTCGCCTCCCTTCCTTGAACCGTTGTCGACCTGACTCTTCCACAGATTGAAGTCATCAAATGGAGAACAGCGGAGAAATCTTTTTTTATCGGAGTGGAAAAGAAGAAATATGGGAGAGAATGGAAAGAAGGTTCAAAGCAAGACAAATGATGCAAACTAATCACGCTGTTGTATCTGTCATCCAATCATTTTAAAAAGTGAATTTCACAGCCAATCTCTGATCAAAAGGTTCTATGTCCATAATGAATACCACATTTTAACAATGTGACCTTCCCCATTAACAACATCTACACTACCACAATAGCACATACAACCAAGAGCAGGAATTTATTCTGGAAGCTTCAAAGGCTAGCAAAGAAATTCCACAGCCTTTTATGGGCTGACTTTGAATAAAAGCATATATTTTTAAATCAACATTCTTTTGTGTTTGCCTCAAATAAATTGTAGTCCTAAGCCTTGCCCCTATGTTTTAAAGGAGAAATAGCCCAAGACATTCATTAGATAAAAGAAAGATGATTTCTGCTTCCTTTATTCAATCTGTCCTACGTTTTTGTATAAATAGAGGCTGGATATAATCAAAGTCCTCTATCAGCCAGTCAATCAACAGATATTTTCTCATAAATATTAATTATTTTGCCCTTTAAAGGCTGACAGGCTTGCCATCTGCTACACAAGATAATTTGGCACACATCAGAGCTTCGTAATGAGAGAAGAAATAGTAATCAAGGGTTACAGACAGGGATCAGCCACACACTCCCAAGGAGTTCACTCACTTCAGCAGGGAGTACATATCCAACAGGTTGTTCTGAATGGGGGTTCCAGTGACAGCCCAGCGGGCATGGGCCTGCAGCCTGCCTACAGCAATGGACGTCTGCACTCGGGGATTCTTTACACTGTGAGCTTCATCCAGGATGATCCGAGCCCAGACTATCTGCAGCAAAGGTGTTGAGCAGCCCTGGAAGAAGCATAAGGGAAATCCAAGTACAGTAGCAAAGGTACGAATGTACAACAAACAAGTATCCAAGCTTTCACCCTCCAGTTTGCTTAGATCAATTACACAGAATGAAGTAGAAATACCAAGACCAAAAGAAGCCTCCCAACAAGTTCCAATGAGCAGCTCACTTGAACATCTCTGTCCTTCAGCTTAAGACCACTAATAACATATTTTTTTAATTTGAGATTTCATTTATTCTTTCAGAACACACTTTAACAATGGCTATAAGCCTACAAATGCACTCCCTCAATAAAATACTTTCTAAATCTACCAGAAATCTACTTTTACATCTGAAGTTCTAAGGTACATCTAAAGGACAATTCTTACCCTCTAGGAGCTCAAAATAGAGCAAAGGAAAAAATGTAACTGCAACGTGATGTATGTACAGTGAACCACACTTGATCACTCAACAGACGTCAGAAGGACTCTACCTGCTCCTTGCACTGTGGCACCCATGGTGCTCTAGCTAGCAGCGCCTGACATATAGAAGAACGCTATGTGTGCTGAATGGATTGCTGGGAATAAGTAAGCATAGGTACTACACAAGGCATTCCGCAGCCCACCAGGGATTCCTAAAGCAGGTAATGAAAGAAAAACATAACCTGGAAAAACAAGTGGCAGCAAAGCACTGAATTTAGCAGGAGAAGGCAAAAGTAGGAGAGGGCACAGCAGGGACTGGAGGTCCATCAGTGACAGAGAAGGAGGTGCTACGGGAACACAAAGGTTGGTGAGCTGGAGGGCACACAGGTCAGGCAGGGTCACAGTGCTCCTCGTATGCACACGAATGAATTGGGAGTCTATCGTGAAAGCAACGAACAGCTACCCAGGAATTTGAGGAGTTCACCATTAAAAGAAGTCAGCATTAATCAGGAACTGGAGACCCAATTCTAGAGGTTTCCCCTAACTAGCTAGTAAAGAAATCTCTGGATATCTTGTTATACTGTGGTCTTTAGTATACAAGCTTAATTCTTAGAATACCATATCTTCATAGCAGTGGGGGGATGTCCCACAATAATTATGCAACAAAGCCTTTATACCACAGATCTACCCCCACACACTCAGGGTTCTTCACAGTTCCTAGCTGGCTTCCGGGCTGTCATCCTATTATGTTCATAAATCAAATAGTCATAAGCTGACAAGCTGAATCTTATACAGTACACCTATGAAAGTCTGCAACTCAAATGTTAAGTTGGGGACTTCCTGCATTTGCAATGGTTTTTTTTTCTAGGAAGTAGATAGGAGGCAAGGAATGATAGTCTAATATCAAAACATGTATGACAATATTGATTCTGCACAATAAATACACAAAATGACATGGGAGTATGCCCGCTCCACACACACTTAGTTTTTGGTACCGAACTCCGGACCTTGTGCTTGCCAGGCAGGCACTTGGTGCAGAGCTATCTCCTCAGCACTCCACATACTCTGAAGCTCAAAATGGCAACAAGTGTAGCTGTCCCATACTCATGTGAGGACTACCATTACAAGTGAAATGCAGTTAACTTTAGTCCTAAAAGACAGTTGAGCACTGCACTGAATACTGACTTTCACCTCTGGGGTGGCTGTGACAAGATAAGGGCGATGAAACAGAGATGACAACAGCAGAGTGTCCCCGGGGCACCATGTAGAATACCCGACCTTGCACACGATACTTCTGCTCTTGCAGAGGCCATTAAAAGATGCTAGGTGACGTGTGGCTCCAATTCTATCTCCCAACACCCGAAGCCTCACCTCCACACTGAGGTTTGCCCCTGGGGCCTCTTCCTCCTGCTTCTTTGTGGGAATCTCTTTGGCTACAAGGCTGTAGGTGGTAATCACGACGTCGTATGTAGAGAGGCTGCAGACACCACACAAAGAACATGGTAAACCCCCCCCTGTGTAATCTGACAAGAAACAGGGTTAGTGTCTCCATAAAATAGCCCAGGGTTGGAAGGACAGACAGCAGGATTAACATGTCCTTACTACACACAAACACACATAATCTTAGAGGTAAAGTCTACCTATTTAGCTTGAAGAAACACAGAGAGAAGATCTGATTATCTCCTGTATGTACACACATACACATACACACACACACACACACAATTTTAGGGAGGTAAATTTTACCACTTGGCTTCCATATTTCTTTCCTCTGATCATTTTTAGTCTGTTCACCATAGCTACAACAGCCTCCCTGTTCCCATCCAGTAAATTGTGATTTGAGACGAATACTACTAAAATCTCAAAGAAACAAATCCTTACAGCATTTCCCCCTACTGTGATGGACTGGTGTAAACCCATTAATTCAGCTAAGGGCATAAAAATGCACATTGTGAGCCTTCTGTTTACCTTGCCGGCCCTCTTTCCATGTGAAGACACTTAATAATAGTACAAGTACTATTTTGAAGAAGATTAACACAGTGTACCTGAGAGGCTGTCAGTAAAAACTTTTGATAAATAGGACATGCCTAATTCACAGAGGCAGCAATGTTCGTAAGTTAATGTAGCATGATGAAGTATAATTGAGAATGATTCCAACCAATCAACTACTATATTCTGAATATCAAACCAGTGATCTTCAAAATATCAATCAAGTGAGACCCAATTTACTTCTCTAAAAAGTTCTGCAAAAAGACAACTCAAAAGTATTCCCTGCAGGCCTGCTGTTGGTGCCCTGGTCCTTCTGCCTGCTGAAATGATCATTAGTTACAAGAGTTGTGGCATAATCCTGAGGGTCACCACCTGGCAATTTTTTCTTAAAAGATTGCTGCCCTGGCCTTTACAAGATATCTTTAATATTAAAGGTTAAAGACAGATTATTTATAGGTAGACAAAATTTTGACTTTATACATGATTATAACACTAAAATATTCACTTCAGTGAATCACATCACAACTAGGAACATAAAGCAATTTCTTTAAAACCAGAGCACCGGGCTGAGGGGTATAGCTCAGTGGAAAGCACTTGATTAGCACACACCAGATCTGAGTGCAATCCCCAGTATCCAAAAATAAGGGCACTGAATAGGAGTAAAATGTGCTATAACCTTTCCCCCTTCCTTTACAATTAGGGCCAATAGTTCTCCCTGACTCTCCAGTAACTTCCTCCCTCGTTTTGGAGCTGGGGATCAACCAGACCTTCCTTCACTGCTACACAAATATTCATCACTGGAGCTAAACCCCCAACTGCAAATCACCCTAAACTCCTGAGTCTAAAACTTCTTACATGGCTTGTATATAAACACTGCCAGGAAAAGATGGGCCCACACATGTGTACACTTACACATACACACACTTAACCCACTTCTCTCTCTAGTCTATAGCAAGGAGGCATTAGAATTTTATCAAGACGCTCAATGAAACTGGGCTGGGAGGCTCCATTCACACTACAAGAGAAGGAATGTGAGTTCTAGAATCAGAACTCTAGCAACTAAGCAAGACACTGTGATGTAGCCTCACTTGCCATTTTGTATATTCTGTGTATGGGCCTTCACCCTACCCAGTTCATCCAGGGGATGCTGCTGCCACCTGGCTGACAACTCAGGCCTCTCATGCTAGTTTTTGTAGAGGACAATGACAAGGACATAGCAAAAGAACAGCACTTGATCTCAGGATGTTATCTCTTTAAGGAAAAAGACAAAGTCTGTTTGGTGATGAGAATGGAAATCTGCCTTTGGTCTTCACACGTCACTGGTCCTGATTAAATGAAGAATCATGAAAGGGACAATCCACAGTGCTCCTGAGCAAGGTGCCTGACACCTCAAGACCACAGCACTCCCACACTTACACTTTTGCATGCTGATTCCGGTTTGGCCCATGATAGAGATAGACTCTGAGTTTGTTGCTGTTCACACGTTTCTCTACCTCATTTTTCCAATGATGGATCAGGGAAGCAGGACATACAATTAGTGTTCCATGGGACGTATAGACAGTGGAGTCTTCAGGAAAAAAAATAAATCAATACCTAGTTACATTCATTAAATAGCCTTTCACTTTGTTAGAGCATTACCTCTTTCTCTTGACTGGTTTTATTTCTTCAATCGATATTTTTAACTGTTGCTCTTATTTCTACATAGAACTGATGGTAGAGTAGGAAATATAAGAGGTGGTCTTACAAGCCAAATTACTTATTTATCTCTTAAGAGTGTTAGAATCCAGGCACGGTGGCAGCCTGCTTGTCATCCCAGTACTATGGGAGGTGCAAGCAGGAGAATCACAAGTTTGATCATAGCCTGCACAGTTTAGCAACATAGCAAGATCTTGTGTCAAAATAAAAATAAAAGGAACAGATAAAAAGTCTATATAACACTGTCAAACAACAATAGATAACATTCAGCACAGTGTATGTGTGTGTGTGGGGGGTGGTACTGGGGATCAAACTTGGGACCTTGCCCTTGCCAGGCAGGCACTTACACTGCCAAGCTAATTGACACAAGATAAAACGCTATACATAAGCTTTTTATTTTATGTCAACTTTGACACAAGATCTTGTGTCAAAATAAAAAGGGCTGGGGATATAAGTTAGTGCTAAGACCCAGATTCAATTCCCAGTATCAAACAAGCAAGCAAGCAAGCAAGCAGTCAGGCTAAAGAAAGTAGGCAGTATGGATCTTAGTCTAAAAAAGCAGCAACGCTCTTCCAGAGCAGCCGGGCTAGAAACTGGATCATTTCCTAATGCTTCCTGTTGGGTCATCATAGGGCAGTATTATTATTCTTTGCTGAAAAGTATCATTTAATATACCTGTACATTAAAACATTAGGTATAAATTTTTGTGTCAAGTAAAATACACACATAAACCCTCTTACAAAAAAAGATTACTACACAGGAACCATCTAGGGCCAGAGTACAGGCACCGGCACACCTCATCTGTGTGCGTCCATGTGTGCCCCACACTGGGTCATGCAACAGCGGTCAGCACAGGTCCTGAGAGCAGAGGCCCTCACGCTACTACCCCGCCCATGGACGCAGCCCCATACAAGTGGCAGTGCATAAGTTTAAGTATGGATAAAGTTATTGTATTTTAAATATATAGGTCAAGATAAGACTGAAACTATCACCTAAAAATATCTGGAATTTGAGAAACATGAAAAATAAGATTCCAATATAGATGCTGAAAAGTGAATGTATGACAGATCTCCTTTAAAAAGATTGCTAATCTGGATCCACCCTGGAGTTTATTCTCAGTATCAACAAAAATAACCAGTATGCTTACTCCACAAATATTTTCGAACCACAGATGAAGCTACATTTATATGAAAAGGAAACAACCGATCACTTCTCGGCGTGCTCAGCATCAGAAATTAGACTACTCAGGAAAGTAGTCTAATACTGGTTTTCTAAATTAAATAAAACAAACGGTGTCCTTTGGCAGTTTAAAAATGTTCTCTCTCAGCTGGCTCAAAGGATTTGGGAAAAGGGCATCAGACACTTTTATCTACCATTTTTGGAAATCCACGTCAAAGCCACCTTGTCTTTTTCTTTGCTTTTCTCCTGATTCTTCTGGGTCAGGATGAGCGCAATCATCGTCAAGGTTTTCCCTAAGCCCATGTCATCCGCTGGAAAAGAAAACAGTAAGGAATGACTTACGTGCGGGCAGAGACTGGGCACAGCTGCCCCTCTGTCCTCCTGTCATTTTTGCCTCTCTTAATGGATTCTCTATCTTCCTTGTTAAAATGAGCCCTACCTTTTGCTATTTACTTGTAAATCTAGGCCACACATTTACTGACTCTTACAACATTTGGTATGTCTAATACTGGATCCTATTCTATTCTCCACACAGCACCATTACCCTATCCCATGCTGTGCTAGGGCCAGGGAGACAGCTCGGTGGCATAAGCACCTGCTTGGCAAGGGCAAGGTCCCTGAGTTTGATCCCCAGTACCACACCCCCACTCACACCCCCCCCACACACACACATACACTGTGCTGAATGATATCTACTGTTGTTTGATGACATTACATAGACTTTTTATCTGTTCCCTCCAAAAGCAGAAAAGCCCAGCAGACACATTCCACCACCTAATTTACTGGTGCTATGACCAGACTCCAAACTGTCCTCCATGTCTCTACTTTTCTTCATCAAAGAAGGCTCAGGCACCATCACTGTAGTCATGGACATTACCTAACACACGCTTCATACCCCACAAAGCACCGCTTCCTAATGTCATAAGGTTCTAAGGCTAAGACCTCCAGCTGCTGCATTTACTCAAAATGATCATTCTGACAGAGTGGAAGAAAAACAGCGTGGGCTAGGACTCACTCCTGGCACTGCTGAAAAAGTCCACAGAGCAGGTCTCTTAGCTGACCTTTCTAACATCTGCCTGCAAGGGTGGCTTCAGGAGCTGCCTGGGACTCACACGCAGGCAGGGCTCTCACGGCATCCCAGCTGTCGAGTGGCTACTCTGTGTCAACTACTCACATAATCACTGCCATTTATGCCTAATGCTGCTTTCTTTCCGAGTGTCTGGAATTTGGGTACCTGCTAGGCTGAAGAGGCCCTTGGGCCCTGTCCCCAGCAAACACCCTGAGTACTAACTCTCCAATAAACTTCTCTAGTTGGAAACATTGCACCTGTGCTGCCATACTTGCTGCTGGGACCTGAGAGCAACCTGTGTGACTCCACCAGGAGAAGACTGTCACAGCTTGTGGCAGGCTTCCCGGGACCTCCCCCATGTGCCTTTCCTTTTGCTGTCATCTGTATTCCTTCACTGTAACAAATCAAACCCATAGGATGACTACATGCTGAGTCCTACGATCACATCAATGAGTCTGGGGACAGCATTGGTTTTCTCCAGTGCTTAAAGCAAAGAAGCCACGACTGGCTTATAACATGGCAATGGCCAATTCTCCTGGACGTTGGACTGCAGCCTGGCACTCTACTTCTGGGGACACCACAGAATAAATTACTCAGCCAGTCTTCTGTCCTCTGCTGCAGCTGAATACTTTTGTATAAGCTGCTTAACATTTCTACAGCTGCCTCAACTGTAAAATGCAGAATCAGAGTACCTGCTTATAGAGTGAGGAAATGACTGGATAAAACACTACATTTAGCACAATGCTTAAGCATTTGATAGTTCTTGGCTCTTAGCTATAGTATCAGACTTACCCAGAATGCCTCCCTGTGGCTTCTGGCTTTCCCGCCACAGTAACCAGGCTAATGCCTGCTTCTGGTGCAGCAGCAGGGGGACCTGACAAAGGTAATACCCAAATGTTAAGCCTGAGTCCAAATGAAGAGCTATACCCGGTCCTGGTTACATAGAGTCTGTGTTCTTATATTCTACAAGTGGCTGCCCTAACATTCCCAGGGTCCTATAAGCTGCTCAGGCACTGACGCAGCCCAGGAGCAGTTGTAGTTTGTGTCTGATGTTCAGTGTCCTATCAGGCAGCTCACTCATGCAGTGACTGTGAGTCCTAGTTTCTCTTAGCAAAAGCAGTAGAAAGAGAAAAAAAATAGCTGAAATTGGCTCCTACCTCTTGCAACCAAGGCTGCCGCCTGCATACCCTACTTTCACTGGCCAAGTTGCTGGCTTGTCCCAGTTATCTCCTAACTTTGACCTCCTGTTTACTCAACCTCCCTGCTGTGTCACTGGTCACAGACTGCAACTGCCCCGTAACTGGAGGCCTCTCCTCACCTCTGCATACTGCAGTTCACCTTACTCAGTGAGAAAATCACACTTCATAAATATCCCTGGCCAAAATTGGACTGCGATCCCATCATTCATATGGAGCTATTCAAATTCAAGTTCCTTCATCCATGCAAGGAAGCCCCCTACCGGCCCTGCTCCTCGGGCCTGGCGCCTGATGTACTCACATCATTGAGCGATGTGGCCTCCTCCACCCACCACTCCTCCCTGCGGCTTTCTCTCTGTTCTCTGCTAGAGTTGCACAGAGTAGGCAGGCAAGCTCTGACTTGGAGTGGCACTGCATTTTGAATCCCCTTTACACTTTGCATACAGCTAATGTACAACACAAGGCACACTCTGTCTCTGTCTTAGGTAGTATCTAATCATTTGACATATGCTGTGTATGTACCTTCACCCAGTCGATCCTGAACAGATTCATCAGCTACCTTGTGGTGCCTACCAAACTTAACAAATGCACCCTTCTGTGCTATAGAAATGTGTAAGCTTACAACTTTGCTTCACAGTGGTCACTCTCCCCAGATTCCAACACTGTGATGGGTGCTCTGAACGGTCCCTCCCTCCTGGCTCACCTTCAAGCCAGCCGGATCTTCTGCCACTGCTGTCTCCCCTGGACGGGACTCCAGTGACCGATGCAGCTCATCGATGGCTTCACTTGTGACTTTCCACACTGAATAGTGGTGATCTTGTCTTCTCTGGCCTGCACACAAAGAGGTGTTACCAGGGATGGCACCAGTACCATGGGGTTTGGCTATAGCTGCAAAGCAGCAATGAAGCACCTGTCAAGTGCTGAGTCCTTAATGCCTAAAAATCCTGGCCTCCGGGTTCACTTGGCCTCACACCTTTCTGTTCTCATTCTCTTTGTGTTTTTAAACACATAAACAATAATACTGGACAAAATAATAGAAAATATAATGAAAAGATAAAATAAATCCCCCTTCCCCTCCCTCTCTGTCTCTCTCCTTTCTCCTCACTTCTTTCCTGTTCCTTTTGTATTTCTGCAGTGCTCAAGAAAGAAACCAGGCAGGGCTTCGCACATGCAAGGCAAGTACTTTACCACAGAGCTATACCCCTGGTCCAACTCTGGATATTTTTGACAGCTTATTTTTCAGCTTTGAAAAGTTGGCAGAGAAAAAGTAACACCACCCAGTATTTTAGGAAGAAATGATCCTGCAGTGGAAAGAAAAAAAATGGCAACAGAAAAAGGCCAGGGTAGAACGCATCCATTGAAGTCTGAATACACAGAAAGAGAAGCCCTCAGTGTTCAGGTCACGGGCTGACCATCAGCCGTTCACCTCTTTACAACTTTTATAAAAAGTTAATCAAGGTTTGGGGAGATAACTCAGTGATATAAGTGCCTGCCTGGCAACCGCAAGGTCCCAAGTTCAATTCCTGGTACCAGGGGGGAAAAAAAGGAGGTTAACAACATCTTGATCATTTGCAATTTTAGGGATAAAACATTCCAAGTACAAATTTTCTGGACAAATGAAAACCAATTAAATATAAAATGTTTTAAAACTGTCTTGCAGGCCAGCCACACAGCTCAGCAGACTAAAGCACCTGCTTAGGCAGACACAAGGACCGGGGTTCAATCCCCAGTATGCCCTGCCACCCCGCCCCCTGGCATACTAAGAAGGCAACTGAGACGGGGAGCAGTGGCATGTGCCTGTAATCCCAATGCTTGAGAGGCTGAAAACAGGAGCACCACTGTAAGTCCAATCTGTGTAATGAGACCCTGTACTAAATACAAACATTAAAAAATTTAAAAAATAAAATTATAATTTTTTTTTGTTTTTCTTTTGTGGCAGAATCAGGCATTGAACTCAGGCCCTTGTGCTTGCCAGGCAAGCACTTATTTTAATGAGCCATCCCCCTGGGCCTAAAAAAATAAAATTGTCTTAATAAAATTATTTCCAAGATATACATGTATTTTACCATAATTATTTAACATAAGTCAATGGTTCTCTAAGTGACTCAGTCACCATTATTTTATGAAAACGTTACAGTAACATGGCCATGTTCTCAAGGGGCCTGAGCAGCCCAGCCTTCTGTGCTGCGTGAGCAAGCGCGTCTTCTCATTTCCTGCTGGAGAGCCCTTACCTTTGAAGGTTTCCACCTCTATTTCTTACCTCTTTGCTAACAACACTGTTCTTCAACTTTTTACATCTCTAGCAGTTCTTCATTGGGAGAAAACTGCCTTTTCTAGCTCCTATCAGGCAACCTCACTCCTGTCCCTAGATGGCACACCCACTAGGCATAAGACGGCATGATTAACCTATTCAGGGTCTTCCCTCTACATCCAAAGTTGTCTGGGCAGTCTTCGCTGGGGACACCTCGCCATCTAGGAGTCACTGCTCTCTGTGGGGCTGCAGGTTACTGGCTGTCCCCTACACTGCTTTGCCCTGCACTAGCACACGCTGACCCACACCTACTCCTCTGCAGAGAAAGAATAAAGCTGTTACCTGCTGATCTACCCACCTGACAATAGTATTTGCTAGAATTTTCATTCACAGGCATTGACAGGTGAGTTCTGTGTCGGCCACACTGACTTGTGAACATAAAATGGCCCAAGGCAGACCTACTCTCTGGTCTCACAGGGATCTAAGCAACACTGTATAAAGCCTGCCACTTCCAACTCTAGCATGGCCCGCCCTTCTCATGGTTGAAAGCATCTGTTAGCATTTAGCTCCCAGGGCAGCTACCTCCAGGGCCCTGACCAGGTCCTGCAGCAGCTCCCACACAGGCTGCCTTCGGTCCTAGAGAGCCCAGAGGCTGAAGATCATGACCCAGAAGGGGCTGGGCAGGCACCACTCGGGGAGGGTCAGTGGTGGGGTCGCTGTGTTTTGATGGCTGAGTATTGCTCTTCTCATTAGATCCTGCTCAAGAAACAAGGAAGGAACAGATTAAAGTTGAGAAGTGCAAGTAAAAGAGCTGTCTGGGAGGAGGTGAGATCATCCCACCCACCCATAAGCTGGGGAAGGCTTCACAGAGAACAGTGCTTGAATGGTACTTGAATAGCAAAGAATGTTAGTTCACAAATTAGGAGTTCTTTTGTAAAATAGTTTTTATAATTTATAAGTATAATTTAAAAATACAAAAGCAGACAGTAGAGCAGAATGGTGAACAAATCAGCATTCTTCATCAAAATGCTCTCATCAGGTTTAAGAAAACCCTGAGCTCAGGGGCATACCCCATTTACCTTGCTCTGGGGAGAGGGTCAGGGCACCAAGCTCTTCTTCCAGCGCCTGGATCTGCTTTAGTAACTTCTCACCCTTATCTGGAAGAGCCTGGATGTTCACAGATGCCAATGTGCTCTGAAAAACAGATCCTATCACATGGACTATTCCTGTCCAATTGTTTCAGATTAAAACTAAAATTACCGTCTTTTAACTGTGCAAAAACCAGGACCCCCCCCCCCTTTTAACCTAGCTGGCTTATAAACACAGGAAAAGGGATAAACTTAAACATGCACCTGTACAACCTTCCCACAGCTGCCACAAGCCTGCTGATAGGGTTTCCCAGCAGCACACACCAAGCAATCCTTGGCTCACAGACACAAAGCAAAAGCCACAAGTTACCTTCTTTTGTCTGAGCTGCGCAGCGAGGTGCACACGCTGCGCTGCTGCCGAGCTGGAGGGCTCCACCTTGCTGGAAAGCCCTGTGGCTGCAGGCATTTTTCTCTGTGCACCTTGATCAGGAAGTTGAAGATGCTCCTCCTTTTCTTTGTCCATCATTGAGGGAAAGAGGAGTGGGCTCTCTGGAGCAGAGGCAAAGGCAGTGCCATCCTCCTCACTGTCATCACTGCTAGAGGCAGCCTCTCCCCGAGAAAGCCCTGGTGCCGCTGGTCCCTTCTGATCAAGCTCATGGGCCCCCATCTGGGCCTGGACATGCTCCTCGGGGTGCCTCTTCTGGAAGTTCTGTGTAGCTGGGCCATGCTCAGCCTCCTCAGCCTTGCCCGTCCTGGGGTGAGCCTTGCTGAGGTGCCCCTCTTGCCGGGCTTGGTTCACTGGGTTCTGGCTGTGAACAGTTCCCAGCAAAAGCTGGGTTTCCCTTCGTCTCCACAGCTCTGACTTGTTTTGGATCACCTGACTTTCACCACCTGACTTCTCCCGAGGAGACACAGAGGCTTCCCTCTGCTCAGCTCTCTGGCATTGTCCAGATGCGGTGCCTTCAAGCTCCTCCTCTGCATGCTGAGACTCTGTTCTTTCCTCTTGCTCTTTCTTTTGGACTCCAGATTGCCTCTGCTTTACCACCATGCTGGTGGAGAGACCTTTTTCCACGGAGCACTTAGACTCAGGCTTGCCTACCTTCTTATGCTCCAAGAGCTGGTCTCCCTCTTTCCCAGGCTTCCTGTCAGCTGGCTTTTTCTCACCTTCCCTTTTGATGGGCTGTTTCCAAACGGCTGGTTCTTGATTCTTGTCCAGTACCTTGAATGGGTTTCTTAACTGGCTGGAAGGACGAGGAAATGGCTCAGAGGTGTGAGCCTTACTGGTGACAGGATCTGCTCTAGAATTAGGATCCTAGAGACAGCAAAATGGTTAACTGTGATGTGAACTAATGCAACCTGTCTATCCAGCGTACCCTCTTTTTTCAGAGAAAATGGAAGCACAATACAAGCAGCTTACTATTCTAAACCTTTCTGTTATCATTTCTCCAACTAAAAAATAGGTTTCTTAAGAAACCAAAGACTTGGTTTCTTAACTTCTTTTTTCTTTGGTGGAACTGGGGATTGAACTCAGGCCCTCTCACTTGCCAGGGAAGTACTTATTCTACTGAGCCATCTCCTCAGCCCCTTGTTTCTTAACTTCTAACGCGTGTCTCTTCTCTGTTCATAATCAATCTTTTCTAAGCCTAGAGTGAAAGTCAAATTAAAGCAAAGCATTGGATGATGAGCTTGTCCCCAAACTTGAACAAGATTTACTACACTTACTGTGATCTTTGGCTTTAAGAAGATTTCACTGGAGGAATAGAGGACCAAAGTCTAAGTTGTACCTTTGCCAAGGTAAGTGCTATCACTTCCTGTCTAATTCCCATGTACTGGCTACCTGGCTATCGACAGGGCTTACACTGACATTCCACATGCTTATGAGTTACATTTAGCTTATTCCAAGTCACTCAAGAAGAACTACTTTTTTTTGTTCTTAATTAGGACAGTGCTTAATACATCTCATATCCTGGAAAGTATCTGAATAAGTGAAATAGGAGACAGAATATCCTAACTGTAACAAGTGGTCCTCTGAATTAATAGTCCCATCAGGTTCTACCTTACTTAAAGAAAACTCAGATCCACACTGATGAAGACCATGGGCTTCCCTGGACTGTGGTGTCTTTCCAGTAGATGCTGTATTAAACAGTTTAAGCACAGCAGATTCAAAAGCAGACGAGTAATTCCTACCTGCCAGGGAATACTTCCACACCATCGTTTCCCCTCTGTCTTGCTTCTAGTACATCGGAAGAACAACCTAATTAAATGTAAAGCACAAGTGATCAAGGCTACAAAAAGACTTTAAAACATGAGTGCATTTTTAATCTAAGGAAATGTCTTATGACTATTTGATCCTGGCTTTGGGAAGTCAACTAAAACCAATTACTCTTGTAATTTGATTCCGGTCTCATCCAATTCAGTTTGCGACTAGAATTGAGGAAAGAATTAAGTTCATGAACTGAAGTACCATTGCAGAGACAAAAAGCTCTTACTGAAGGCGGTGTGGCAGGCACACCTATAATCTAGCACTCTGGGAGGCTGAGGGAGCAGAACTGAAATTGGGGCCCACCTTGCTAATTTAGGGATTTAGCATGATCTTGACCCTGTGAATGGGGGTGTAGCTCAGTGCAAAGACCTTGCGTTCAATCCCCAGTACCAGAAAACAAACAAACAACAACAACAAAAAAGCAGATTAAAGCACCTGCAAGCAGGCTCAGGGAACTAGGGTTCAATCTTCAGGCCTGCCATGCTGGCCCTACCCCCACCCCCAGGGCATGCTGAGACTGGGCATGCGGGCACACCCCTGCCTGTAATTCCAGCTCTTGGTAGACTATAAACAGGCAAATCACTATGAGTCCAATCTAGCAGTGAGACCCTGAACACCATGTAACCCTTCCCTAAAATACAAAACAAAAACAAAAAATCTTACTGCACAGGACAATTTAAGGGCTAGGAAGTCAAAGAATAAAGATGATGTGGTAACCACAGAGCATGCACAGGTCTGTTTTTTTTTTTGTTTTTTGTTTTTTTTTAATCTGTAAAAAAAGAGGCACTGACCAGCACTGGCTGCCACAGTTGGGAAAGAGACTTCCCCACATTGTACAGGCTGGTAAGGGTGCTATAATAATACTACCTATAAAGGAATATTGAAAAAACAAACATCCTTCAAAGCTAGAAGGTAACCCGAATATGATCAATTTCTAAATCCAATTACTGACTCACAGCAACACAAAGAAAGAAAAGAACACACAAAACTAGACCAGTAGGAACAGAATTTGCAAACTCTGGTGCTGGGAAACATTGTAGGACAAGCAACTTGTTGTTGCCAGCAAGTTTCAGTATATCTTTTTACTCACAACTGCAGCCTGCCTTTTGGTTAAGTACTACTGAATAAAACAGAATGACTTTTTTTTTTTCACTACTTTAAAGGGTGCCTAAAGCCAGAGACATAGCACAGTGACATAAGAACCTGCCTGACAAGTTCAAGGTACTGAGTTCGATTTCTGGTACCAAAAAGAAAAAATGGTGCCTAAAAACTTTTAACCACTTTAATACATACTTTGCTTAAACAGTAAACTGTACTCAATGAAAAAGTATAAAAAGGTAGTAAAAACCACCATCCAATTCCCTGCTTGCCCAGTTTACCTTCCTCTAGGTATATAACCATTCCTATTAAGTTTTTATTTATTTACCTTTCCAGATATTTTCAAATGCATATTAAAGTCAACACACACACACACACTCTTAAATTTTTCCTCTTCCACACAAACAGAAGTTGAGTAAGCCTTATTTAAAAATCTGAACTACCCCAAATTTCAAACCTTTTGGGCACCAATATGATGCTTCAGTGGAAAATTCTATATTGTGAAACTTTGTTTCATGTACAAAGCTATTAAAAATGTTGTAATAATTACCCTTGGGCTATATGTGTAAGGTATATATGAAATAAACTAATTTCAGATTTAGACTTCAGTCCTAGCCACATGATAGCTGCATAGGCAAATATTCCAACATCAGAAAAAAACTGCAACCTGAAAGTATTTCTAGTTCTAAGCATTTCAGAGAAGGAACACTCAACCTGTACTAAATATTTTGCTGTTTTTTAAAGAACATGCCTTGGAAATTTTTCTCTTAAGAACATTTATATAAAGGACTTTCTCAAATATATATTTTACAGATAGTTTTCCACTTAAGGATCTTCCACTTAAGGATCTGGTATTATTATGTTTTAACTTTTATTCATTTATTTGATAGAGTCTCATTATATAGCTTGGAATAGTAGTAATCCTTCTGCTTCAGCCTTCCTAGTCCTGGGATTACAGGCATGTGCCACAATGCCTGCTTCCAGGGCCAGCTCAGCAAGCAGTATCTGGGATCAAACTCAGGTCCTTGACCTTGCCAGGCAGGTGTTGAGACCGTCGAGCCAGCTCCCTAGCCCAAGGATCTGGTATTATTTTTAACCAAACCCTCTTTATGGACAATGAACCTTTTACTGAAAGATTTCAACAACAGTATCTATTTTACTTTAAAAACATATACTTCTATTAGCACATGTTTGTGGTATGCTACGTCCACTATGGGGACTGGCATATGGATATAACACATCTTAATCCTTAAGTCCCTTTACCCTCCTCTCTTCACTTGTGAAAGACCTACTGCCCTGCTTATTATCTTTTATTTTGCTTTTTATTTGTGTTGCTATTTAAATTGTTATTTGCTATACTTCAGGTTTTTCATATAAAGAAATCATGTGATACTTAAGCGTGTGTGTCTAAATTAGTTCACTTAACATTATGGCTTCGAGGTACATCCATTTTCCCACAAATAACTTCTTTTTGTTGTTGTTGTTTATCCTTGTTTACAGCAAAGTAATACTTCAATGGGTAGAAATACCACATTTTTCCTAATCCATTCATCCAATATGATGGACATACTGGCCACTTTCAAGCTTTATCTATTATGAGTTGTACTAATATAAACACAGGTGTGTGTCATTGTAATGTGATATCTTTTAACTGTTTTAGGAAGATATCTAGGAGGGGAAGAGCTGGGTCAAATCGATTTCTACTTTACAACCCAAGCCATGCAGACTTTCAGGCTAAGAGCTGGAAAGAAACAACATACACTGAGCATTTATATCTGCTAGGCATACTGCTCAAATGCCTTAGTTGTATTTTTAATTCAGTGATCAATTAAATTGATTCTCTATTGGCAGGATAAAAACTTCCTATCTGGTATGTTCACTAAAATTCAAATCTACAAAAAAGTAGTGGAAATATATTCTCACAGAGAAAGCAAATACTGCCTCTACTCACAGAAGAACATAATTTTTGCAGTACATTAACTAACTGTCTCTCAGGACAAATGTTCCACAAAATGATGAGGGGGGAAACTTAGTTCTCTTTCCCATCTTGCAAGATGGCAGGTGAAAAAACTGAGAAGCCAGACATTAAAGAGAAGAAACCCGAAGCCCAGAAGGCTTCTGCTAGTCATACTGGTAAAAAGGGTAAGGTGACGAAAGCAAAGAAGTCCAAGAAGGGGCAGCCCCACTGCAGCTGAAATCCTGTCCTGGTTAGAGGAATTGGTAGATACTCCCGATCTGCTATGTATTCCAGAAAGGCTTTGTATAAGAGAAAGTACACAGCTGCTAAATCAAAGGTTGAGAAGAAAAAGAAGGAGAAAGTTCTTGCTACAATCACAAAACCGGTCGGTGGAGACAAGAATGGAGGTAGCCAGGTGGTTAAGCTTCGAAAAATGCCTAGGTACTACCCTACTGAAGATGTGCCCCGAAAGCTCTTGAGCCATGGCAAGAAACCCTTCAGTCAGCATGTGCGGAAACTTCGAGCTAGCATCACTCCTGGCACCATCTTGATCGTCCTCACTGGGCATCACAGAGGCAAGAGAGTGGTCTTCCTGAAGCAGTTGGACAGTGGCTTGCTGCTTGTGACTGGGCCTCTTAGCCTTAATCGTGTTCCTCTACGAAGAACACACCAGAAATTTGTCATCGCCACCTCTACAAAAATTGACATCAGCAAAATGAAAATCCCCAAACACCTCACTGATGCTTACTTCAAGAAGAAGCAGCTCTGGAAGCCCAGGTACCAGGAGGGTGAGATCTTCGACACAGAGAAAGAGAGATACCAGATTTCAGAGCAGCACAAGGTGGATCAGAAAGTGGTGGACCCTCAGATTTTAGCAAAAATCAAATCTGTTCCTTAGCTCCGGGGCTACCTGCGATCGATCTGTTTTTGCTCTGACAAATGGAGTTTATCCTCATAAATTAGTGTTCTAAATTTGTTACTAAGAACCTAATTAAATAACTGATACATTTAAAAAAAAAAAAATGATGAGGGGTCCTGCTAGAGGAAGCCAGATGTCCTCATCCTTACTTCTTCCCCAGAAAGCAAGTCCTGCTTCTATCACAGCTAACTGCACCCAGCACAGCAGCCAGACACACTCGCTTCAGCAAGGTGGGGACGTTCTCAGGCCCGTTAGTTCAGACCCCAGCCCTTCCACGTAATTAGTCCCAAGTCGCTCGACACCTCACTGCCACCAGCAGCAGTTTTCTTTTCTGCAGACCAATGAAGCAATAATAACAGCACTTATATCACACTGCATGCTGAGTATGAACATGAACTGCATCAATGCACGTAAATGAATCGTGAGCTCGTTCTTGCCAGGCACTTATGTGTATACCCACATTTCTGCTCTAGCTGTTTTGCCTGGAACACTTCTTGATCCTTTCCTCTATCAAAACTTTAAGCTAGGGCCAAGCAGACAGCTCAATAGAATAAGCATCTGCCTGGTAAGTGCAAGGTACTAAGTTCAACTTTCAGTACTGCAAAAAACAAACAAACAAACAAAAAAAACCAAGCAAACAAACAAACAAAAAAAAAAACAGAAAAAAATCCTTTAAAGTTCACTCAAGGCAAAGCGTTAGTCTTAAGTGTTCCACATGCTCAAGCTCAGCCCTCTACTGTGGGTCTTGAAGCCACGGAACCATCTGGCATTTGAGCACATTCCATGGAGCGCCCCAAGTGCCGGTCCGACTGGTGCCCCGTCGTGGTGCGTCTAGCTCTTACATCAATGGCGGCCCAGCGTACAAGTCCACGTCCTCATACACTCAGCACTAACAACATCAAGTTGGGATTTTGCCTTATTCTTTTACACTAAAAGTCAAAATTAAACAAAAATCTAAACAAAACACCAAATGTTCTAGGAGAGTACTGTAATCCTACAGTGAAAGAGGCATTTCTAAATTTAATACCCACATAAAAGTTTTTAAATACCTGCATGGTAAAACTACTACATGCAAAAGTATAAGACAAAAGGCAAATAGGAAAAAATAACAGCCGCACATACTACAAAGGGCAAATATTCTCAGATACACTTCCACTGTGGGGCACAGAGCATGATGGTCTGCACCCCTCACAAGTCGTGCTCTACTGAGTGGAGTTCTTGGGGGCTGGTGGGCCCGATGGGCCTCGGTGCAGGGCCTCCCTGGCCTCAGCTGCCAGGAACATAGAGATGGTATGCCGCAGGTCAGTTTCATGCAGAGTCCAAAACAAGGAGGTCTTTCAGACTTGTAAGGATTCTGGTGTCATTTATTTCATTTATTTTTTTTTGTGTGGTACCAGGATTCGAACTCGGGGCCCCGCCAGGCAAGCGTTTATGCTGCTGAGCTATATCCCAGCCCAGATCCAGGCACTATTAAAAATAAAATACTCTGACCAACCTACCACAACCAGAGGAAGCACTAAAACTTGTTTCACCCTTTTACAGGCAAAGGAGTACAGTTTCCATCTGTTTTGACTCTCATGTCATTGAAATAATAACAGAACACGAACCAAGGAGCTCAATGACAATGCCCAGCACTTAAGTACAGTGTATACTAGGTTACTAATATCAAAGCCAGATTTATTCCTTCCAGTTCCCCTGAGACCATTTTAGAGTTTTATTTCACATAAAGGGAGACCAGGCAAATGCTGGTCAATAGTGCCATCTGCTGCTCAGATCGGAGAAATGCACATGAACATGGGTAGGCTTCAGGGAAGCAAGAAAGGGTCTGAGCCTGGGTTCATGCTTTCCTTTCACTGCAGAGCAGATCTATCCTAGCTCTGTTAAGCCAAACACGGTACTCATTAGAGGACACAAAAAATTATCAATTGTCTGTTTTCAATTGTCCTTTTTCTCTTAATCTGTCATTTCTTTCTTCTTTCAATTTTGCACGCATGTATCTGGTAATACGAACAACTAGTTGAAAGACAACACTGTGCATTACAACAAATATTGTGAAATTTATAGTTTTGTTTAGAGAAATTCTGTATCACTTGTAATTTTTATGTTTTAATACTATTTTTTACTCTTTAAAAAAAATTATTGAAAATTTTGAAAATATTCCTGAAAAGAAAATTTTGAAAATAAATTACTGAAAGGAACATTTTTTTGCCAGATAGCTCAATGGAATTAGTGCCTGCATGGCAAACACTGAGTTCCATCTCTGATACTGCAAAAAAAAGTCATGAAGGAAAGGCAGAATTCTCCAATCTCCAAATTACAGAATGTCAGGCTGGCCAGATAGCTCAGCAGACTAAAGCACCTGCTGAGGCAGGCATAGAGACCCAGGGTCCCATCTCCTGCGTGCCCTGCCGGGCCCCGCTCTTGGGGCTCACTGAGAGGGCAACTGAGACTGGGTACGGCGGTGCATGCCTATAACCCGTGTTGGGAGGCTGAACACAGGAGGCTCACTACAAGTCCAATCTACATCATGAGACCCTGTAGCCCCTGTACAAAAAGACACACACAAGTGCTATACAAAATGACAAAGACAAGGGGAAAAACGCAATCCCAGGCCTCGAGTCCACCAGTAAGGGCAGAGGACACTAGCTCAGCTGCAATGAATGAAGTAACAGATACAGCACCAAAGGAACAACAGCAGAAAGGTATAGAGGAAATAAAACAAGAAGTAATTCCCCAAATTAAAAAAGAAATATCTGAATACATAGTATCTGAAATAAAGAATGAATTCCAGAAACACTGGGTGGAAAAACAATGCTCACCCAGAACACGTGCAGAGAGTACTATTCCAGCTGAAACGTATGAATTAACAGCATCTGAAGCAAAGACACAACAGCAGAAAGATCATGAGGAACTCAAAGCAGAAATAAGTTCTGAAATCAAAAAAGAATTCTTTGAAAAAAAAGAATTCTTTGAAATCAGAGCATCTGAAATACAGAAACAAGTCCAGAAATATACAGATGAAACCCAATTTGGAAGAAACACTGCAGAAAAAGAATTAATAACTACCTCTAAAGACATGGATAAAAAAAATTGAGATCAGAAATATGATGGATTCCTTGAATGAGCAATATAGAAAAGAAATAGAACACATGAAACACAGTCAAAGAGATATAGAAGAACTAAAAATAGCAATCACAAGTCTACAAAACCATTTTGAGTGACAGCGAAGACAGTTTCAGATCTTGAAGATGCTGGTGCAGCTAGTGAAAAGGTGAGAAACGATCTCTTAAAAACAACGAAAATGCAGGAAAAAATAATACATCACCTGCAAGATGACTCTAGGATGAACAATGTGAGAATAACTGGTATCAACGAGAATGAAGGAGTCAATACAAATGACATAAAAAGAATTTGGGGAGAAGTAATCACAGAAAACTTCCCAAATATGAGGAAACAATCCAACATTCAGGTCACCGAAGCATACAGAACACCAAATAAGTTCAACCCAAGTAGAAACACACCAAGACATATAATAGTTAAGATACCAGAAATACAACACAAAAATAATACACTGAAAGCTGCTAGAGAGAAGAAGCAGCTCACATTCAAAGGCAAACCTATCAGAATTATAGCCGACTTCTCTACACAAACAATGAAGGCAAGAAGAGCATGGAGCAGAGTTCTTCAAGTCCTACACAAAAACAAATTCCAGCCCAGACTATTACACCCTGCAAAACTCTCTTTCAAGTTTGACGGAGAGGTGAAAAACTTCCATGACAAAGAACAACTAAGGAATTTCATGATGACAAAGCCATCCCTTCACAGGCTGCTGAAAGAGGTTCTAGAGAGAGACCACAATGACCAGAATTCCACGAATGAGAATAGAAGGAACCCACTAAACAGGATAGACAATTAAACACAGGTTACAAAAGAGTAAACAACACCAGGTAAATATCATGACAAACATAAGTCAGCACATTTCAATTATAACCATCAATGTAAATGGACTCAATTCTCCAATTAACAGAAAAAGACTGGCACAGTGGATTAGGAAACAAAATCCAACAATATGCTGTATACAAGAATCACGCTTAACTAAAAAAAGATATTCACAGACTTAAAATCAAAGGATGGAAAACAATTCTACATGCCCCAGACCCTCAGAAAAAAGCAGGGGTAGCAATTCTGTTCTCAGAGCCTCAACTTCAAACCAAGAATGATCAAACGACACAAAGAAGGCCACTATATATTGGTCAGGGGAAAAATTCAAGAGCAAGAAGTAACACTCATAAATACCTATGCACCAAACACAGGAGCACCCACCTATGTAAGACAAATCTTAACGGACATGAAAAACTTAATGTCTAAGAACACAATCTTAACAGGAGACCTTAACACACCCTTATCTCAAAAAGATAGATCAACCAGACAAAAACTTAGCAAGGAAGTAGCAGAACTGAAGCAGAGCTTGGAACAAATGGACCTGGTAGACATATACAGAGTGTTCCACCCAAGCACAACTGAATACACATTTTTTTCAGCTGCACAGGGCTCATTTTCCAAAATAGACCACATACTAGTCCAGAGGTCATGTGTAAGTATATGCAAGAAAATAGAAATTATCCCATGCACATTATCTGACCACAGTGCAATGAAACTGGAAATAAATGATAAAAGAAACCAGAAAACCCCACTAAATTCATGGAAACTAAACAACACCCTACTCAGCAATCAATGGGTTGCAGAAGAAATTCAACAATATCTACAATTCAATGAAAATTCAAGTACAACTTACCAGAATTTATTGGGATGCGATGAAAGCAGTTCTTAGAGGGAAAATCACAGCCATGAACTCACACATTAGGAAAACAGAATGGGAACAAATTAGCATCCTAATGTGGCACCTCGGACAACTAAAAAAAGAAGCACAAACGAAACCCAGAGCGCAAAGATGGGAAGAAATCATAAAGATTAGAGCAGAAATTAACTCAATTGAGATGAAAAAAAAACAGTTCAAAGAATCCACAAATCAAAAAGTTGGTTCTTTGAAATACTAAGTAAAGTTGATAAGCCTCTAGCCAACCTCATCAAAAAGAGGCAAGAGAAAATTCAAGTATAAGCAATAAGGAATGAAAAGGGTGAAATCACCACAGACCCAGTGGAAATTCAGATTTTCAATAGTTACTTCGAGAATCTTTACGCTCACAGAATAGAAGACAAAGAAGAAATGGACAGATTCCTTGAAAGGTACAAATTACCAAAACTGAATCAAGAAGATATAACAACTCTCAATAAGCCAACGAAATTGAAACGTAATAAAAAGCCTACCAACAAAGAAAAGTCCAGGCCTGATAAGATTCACAGCTGAATTCTACAAGAAATTTATAGAAGATATAATCCCCACACTACACAAACTCTTCAATGAAATTGAAAAGGAAACAGTCCTCCCAAAATCATTTCTGGAGGCAAGTATAATACTCATTCCAAAACCAAGGAAAGAAACAACCAAAAAGGAGAATTACAGGCCAATCTCCCTCATGAACATAGATGCAAAAATACTCAACAAAATCCTGGCAAATAGAATACAGTAAATCATCAAGAAGATAATACACTATGACCAGGTAGGATTCATCCCAGGGATGCAAGGATGGTTCAATATTTGAAAATCTATAAACGTAATACACTATATTAATAGACTGAAATCTAAAAACCACATGATCATATCAATTGATGCAGAAGAAGCTTTTGACAAAGTCCAACACTCATTCATATTCTAGGTCCTACAGAAAATTGGAATAGATGGACTCTATCTTAACTTGATAAAAGCCATCTATGACAACCCAAAAGCTCATATAATCCTAAATGGGGAAAAACTGAAATCTTTTACTCTTAAATCAGGTACAAGACTAGAATGTCCTCTATCACCCCTCCTATTCAATATAGTCTTGGAATCCTTAGCAACAGCCATTAGAAGAGAAGGAGAAATAAAGGGAATAAGAATAGGTAAAGAAGAAGTTAAATTATCACTATTTGCTGATGACATGAATCTTTACTTGGAAGACCCCAAAAATTCCACCAAGAAACTACTAGAACTGATAGGGAAATTCAGTAGCATAGCAGGATACAAAATGAACACTCAAAAGTCAACAGCATTCCTCTACACAGATAACAAGCACACTGAAAGGGAAACAGTAGAAACAATACCTTTCACAATAGCACCGCGGAAAATGAAATACCTTGGGATTCACTTAACCAAGGAAGTCAAAGATCTTTTCATGGAAAATTACAACACCCTAATAAAAGAGATTATAGAGGATTTCAGAAAATGGAAAGATATTCCATGCTCCTGGATAGGAAGAACCAACATCGTGAAGATGACCATACTCCCAAAATTGCTGTACAGATTTAATGCAATCCCTATCAAACTGCCACCAACATACCTTCCCAGACATAGAGAAATCAATCCTAAAATTTATTTGGAACCACAAATGACCTAGAATAGCAAAGGCAATCTTGGCCAATAAAGATAAGGCAGGAGGCATCACAATTCCTGACTTGAAATTATACTACAAAGCCACTATGATAAAATCAACATGGTATTGGCAACAAAATAGACCTGAGGATCAATGGAACAGATTAGAAGGTGCAGAAGCATCTATGAACACACTCAGCCATCTGATCTTCGACAAAGGGGCCAATCATACTTACTGGAAGAAGGATAGCCTCTTTAACAAATGGTGGTGGAAAACTTGGCTTTCTACATGCTGAAAACTAAAACTTGACCCAGCTCTATCACCATGCACTAAGTTAAAATGGATTAAAGATCTAAACATTAAAACAGAAACACTCAATCTCCTGGAAGAGAAAGGAGGAGGAACTCTTGAAAACATAAGAGTAGGTAAAGAGTTCATGAACAAACATATATTCGCACAGGAAGCACTTGAAAGAATCAACAACTGGGATCAACTCTTCTTAAGGAGCTTCTGCATGTTAAAAAATTGAAATTGTCGGCCGGGCGTGGTGGCACATGCCTGTAATCCCAGCACTAGGGAGGCTGAGCCAGGAGGATTGTTGTGAGTTCGAGACCAGCCTGAGCTATAAAGTGAGCTTAAGGCCAGCCTGAACTGCGCAGTGAGACCCTGTCTCAAAAAGGCAAAAAAAAAAAAAA
>PVKA01006809.1:59502-81539 GCA_004027165.1 Ctenomys sociabilis | reverse complement strand
AAAAAAAAAAAAAAAAAAAAAGACAACACTGCCTTACGAAGACATTGTAATTTCTCTTAAGTAAACATTTATTGTTTTATACTACATTTTTATGTGGAACTTTCAAAATTCACCTGCTTTTCATATATAACTAGTTACACACCATCAAGAAAACATGTCTGTGTAGTATCTGAGATACTTACTACACAACAAATGTGCATTCCTGGGCTTTATCCCTTAGCTACTGGACCAGAATCTTGGAGTCAAGAGGAACCTGAATTTTCATAATAAGGTTTGAGAGTGACTGCAGCATGTATGCTGGGGATATGGCTCTCGCACATAACAACAGTGCAACCTAGCAAAGAACACTTGAGGATTCTTCCACCATATCTCTCTTAGCATGGACTTTTTAAAATCTACTGTTCAGAACTCCACGTGTGCACTGTACAGTGACTCTCCTCTTCCTAATAAAAAGACCATCTTCTGTGCAGAAAATCAATAGAAATTTATCCACTTTCTCTGAGGGCCTGGGCTCTAGCAAAGCTCTCAGTTAACACCCTGAGCTTGCTCACCCCGGCCCTCAGCCCCTGAAGAATGGGCTCCTGAGTCTCTTGTAGATGGGCCCCATATTCTACTCCTCACGTTATCAGAGCATCTTAGAAATCTGCATAATGGAAAGTTTAGAAATCTGCATAATGGAAAGATTGTACAAAATTTAACCTTTTTAGCCTTAAAAAAGTTGTTTCTTTGAGCACCAAGCAATCATAATATACAGACAATTTTTAAACTTAAAATTTCTTTATACAGTGAAACTGTAGGCTACATGATATTAATAGCTAACATAATTTTGAAAACTTTGAAGAGCTACTATTTGCTACCTATTCACTTGGGAGCCTTCCCATAACCTTAGGAGTTAAGTCCTAGGATTAGGTCCACTTTGCAGATACAGTTAATTAGCACATTCCTTTATTTGTGCAGAAAACGGACTCAGGAAGCTGGGTTATTCTCCAAGCTACCAACCCACAGCACCTCTCAAAGCCCAGCTGTACATGTATAGATCTGGGCTTAGGCATGTTGTACACCATCATGTTATGTTGAAATGTTTTCACCATTTACCTAGGAAGCGGGAAATTCCAGGAAAGTAAAGAAATGTTTGACCTTCTAAACCACTGAATGTTAGAATTCATTAACAGTCTGTATCTCTATGTATTTTAGTACACATTTAAAGTACACTATGCAGGTGGGAACTTTACAAGTGGATGTTGTAAACACAAGTATAAGAAATAGAGATTACATAAAAATAATAAAAAAAAACTTTCTCATTTGAAATCTACTCATGTGTCTTTAGTTATCTCTGATTGACTTCAAATTTTGCCACATTTTCAGGAACTAGTATCTCTGAGCTGATTCCTATTAACAATGAAGCAAAAGGGAAAAAAAGACTGAATTAAATTGTTCAATTTTAGTAATACGATCATTCTCCCATTCTCTTTCAGTACCACATACCTCTTCTAAAGTCAGATTAATAACAATGTACTCCAGGTATGTTTTGTTTTGTTAAAAATATGCACATGGATAAACATGTATGCAAATGCAAACAAATGTATTGCATATTACACATGTATACAGAAGAGATATAATCTAACAATATGGCAAATGTTTACCGTTTAAAAATTAATTTATTAATACACTAAAAAGCACATTGCCATTAATCAACCTCAACATACTCCCCCTGACCTCAAACATACTTTTCTCATTATTCTTGCCACTTTCTGAAACAGTTCTAGAAATCTTTTAACTTCAGCATATTCTGTTGCTCTGATGTGGCTCTCTCGATATTCTCAACTGATGCAAAATGTCTCACTTTCACAACTATCTTGACTTTGAGGACAAGCAAGAGGTGGCACAGTGCCAGTTCCAGGGGCTAAGGTGGCCAAGGACTCACCATGAAGTTTTCACAAAAACTATGGATCAGATTGGATGTCCAGAGGGAGAGGGAACACTGCTGACTGTGGTGTTTTGAGCGAGGTCTTTGGAATACTCCAGGCTCAAGATAAGATCACCAAGAAAGCAGTTTTTTATTGGATGTCACTCGGCAGGAACATTCACTAAATTTCTGATCCAGCCTTATAAAAGCACTCACAAAAGAGGACTTCAAGGACTGCTTCAGAAACTGGTAAGAGTAGTGGCAGAAGTGTGTTCTACACAGGGGAAAGAATTTTGACAGGGATTAATGGCAATGTATCTTTTATTGTAATAATTCTTTTTTTTTTTTTTTTTTTTTTTGTCTTTTTGAGACAGGGTCTCACTATGCAGTTCAGGCTGGCCTTAAGCTCACTTTGTAGCTCAGGCAGGTCTCCAACTCACAACAATCCTCCTGCCTCAGCCTCCCGAGTGCTGCGATTACAGGCATGCGCCACCACGCCTGGCTTGTAATAATTCTTTAACATTTAGTCATGGTATATTTTGATCTCTAGAGCTATCTCATATATCTCTGTCTCTAACTCCATATGCGTTCATCATATTTCTGGGGGCTACCTGATTTCTTTAATCTTATCAAACCTAGAATCCTTCCTGTTGAGCAAATTATTAAAAATTTGAAAGAGCACTGCTACAGTCCTTTAAATACTATATAACTTCACTGAAATATTTAATCATCTAAGACAAGACACTTGAGTTTAAATTTGTTATTATGTGATTAGAGCCCCAACATCATAAAGTAATATGCTAATTTACAGACTTCTGTTCAGTAGAAAACATAATTTTAGTTCATCATTAAATAAAAGTTTATTGGTTTTAGGTCTACGTGTCAAATTCTTTTAAAATTTCTAAGGCTACATGTTCTACAAATTTTTCCCAGATACTTCCTTTAAACTACTGCTAATAGTTTATCAGTTCCAATATTAATTAACTAATGAATGAAATTTTTGATATATGTACATTTCATTTTTAAATAAAAGTCATATTTACTCTTGAAAACTAGTTCTGAGAAACAAATTGCTAGGCTGAACCACACCACTGTTCAATCATTTTTTTTTGTTTTAATGTCTTATATCATTTCAAATTATTAAATTATTTTTAATAGACACAAGTCATAACACAAAGGAAGAGGTCACTTTCAAGATTTCCAAGCCATATTCAATATAATGATACTATAATAGGAGTTCAGTACATCAGGTAGATTTTTTTTCTCAAAAAATATGCATCCTATGGGATATTACTATAATTTTAGAAATTACACTGGCTCATTCGCTTTTTTCTTAACTTCATATACACTTTGATGATTTCAAAGAAACCAACGTATGCCCCTCATCTCTCCTGAAGAGTACAGGTAAGAGTACCAAAAGGAAAAGCTCAGTGACTGCCCACTCAATTGAGTGTCATCAGGGGGCCAAGTTACCACAGGAAGTCCTGGAGTCTAACCCCTGAGGAAGCCCTGGGGAAGCGGCTGCTCCATTTCTCTTTTCAAAATCTTTCATACCCAACACCAGTGTGTTGAACAAAGACAAAGTTAACTCCCCGGATAATCATTCACCTTTCCTCCATTCCTCCTCCCTCTACACTTAAACCCAAAGAGATTAATGAACACTTGTTCCGGGAAGAAAGACAATAAATAGCATCTGATATTAGAACATTCCCTTGTAAGTAAGTATAAAATCTATGGGGAGAGAAAAAAAAAAAAAAAACATTTTAAGAGAGAGAAAGAAAAAATGCATAGGAGTTTATTACTTAAAGCCAAAATAAACTGTATTTGTTAGTAAAGATAAAGAATGAAACTCTACAGTCAGTGTTATATTTGTGGCAATGATCTTAAGAGGCTTAAACAAAATGAACTGTTGTATTTAAAGCAGTGAGTAGTGTTCCATGCTGTGAGAATCTAAAGACCTTCACAAATAAGGTAACTATGTCACAAGCAGAAAGGCACAAATAGAATGTGGTTCATTTTAAAGCACAGTATAAATATATTTTATAATACTGTCGTAGATATGATTTGCTTTTTTTTCCCCCCAAATGAAGCATACTAGGAATTAAAAATCAAAGAGAGCTGACAATTTAAGACTCTTTATCTTTGAAGAAATCTATAAAAGTAAATGCTTTTGGGAACTTGGCTGAATCTGAGTCCATTTCACTTCTGAGTGATGAGCTGGAACTATAAAGATGTGAAAATTAGAGTATTTTGATTTATAAAGTTACTTGAAAGTGTTCCACATGCATTATCTAACCATTTTCTCTCACAACATTCCAGGAAATTTCTGCGTTAATGTGATGTGTATTAAGATGTTTCCCATTAGTAAACTACAACCATGCAGTATCAGTGTCTGAAATATTTTCCAGTAAATGTCCATATTCATAAACATGTGTAGTCATGCATATAAAAAATTTAAAATAATGAAACATTTTTATACTATTATAATGGGAATACATGTACAATCTGTCAACAAAATCATTATCCTGCCCGATTATTGTTCTTTCTATTCCTTTAAAAAAATTTGGGGAGTAGGCCGTTTTTCTGGCACCTCTTTGGGGCTAAAGCTTAATGTAAATAGCACAGTGGTAATCCTGCTCATAAAACTCACAAGTCGACACATAAAAATCCTTCCTGTTTACTAGTTTGTCTGAAGACCTCAGGTACTTCCTTCTATGTGCCCCTCACCTCCTCTTGCACTCTGTGTTCTCTGCACTTTGGCCTCTTTTGAGACATCATAAACACCAGGTCCTCAGACTGTGGAAGCTTAGAATGTGTTCTGCCTTGGGTACTTCCGTCCTGCATTCAAATGACCCCACACCAGTCCCTTTGTCTCTCACCCCAGGACTACACCCTCCTCACTCCAACCTTCATTTAACCTGACTCTCCTTTAGAAACTACATAAACTGGGTTTTCTGACTGAACACAAATGGCTAATCGGTGTGCCCTCAGGGTGTTCCTTGTGACTATTTTATGGTGGTTTCTTAGACAAACAGTGGAGGTGGGATTGTGGTGCCCAGAGATAAGAAAGCAGTGTGGCCTATGGATCAGACTGGATGTCCAGAGGGAGGGGGAGCACTGCTGACTGTGGTGTTTTGAGTGAGGTCTTTGGAATACTCCAGGCTCAAGATAAAATCACCAAGAAAAGAAAGCAGTGACACGATTTCTTCCTCACAAACTTTTAAGGTAGCAGATTTCAAACAGAAAGCCAAGCAGATAAACGTGAGCTCATCTGTTCTTGAGCACATGTGAGATGCCCTTGGAGAGTCCCATAAATCACTCAGGACACTGTGGAGGGAGGCTTGGGCCAGCAGATGGAATGTGCAATGGAACGGAACCACGTTTATCCGCAGACTGTCGGATCTGAAGATGCCTGGGTTAAGTAAATGACCCTGGGGATGGTAGCAGTCAGCGGTTATTAGCAGTTACAGATCCATCTCTGTACCAAAGCAGACAACAGCATCCAGGCCTTATCACACGCTGCACATCAATCTCCCAGTCTTGTCAGGCTCCCACATAGAGCTCTTCCAGCTCCTCCTCACTGCTTAACGGATATGGGCAAGCTGTCAGACAGACAAATAAAGAGCTGGAGATGAATGTGGCCTCCCGATTTAAAGTGAAGCATTAGTCAGACTGGTACCATCAGGACATTCACTTAGTTTTCTAATTAGCTTTATTTCAGCAGAGTCATAAGTCTGACTGTAATTGTCTTTAACACCAATGACTCAATACATTTAAGCATTTCATTTGATTTTCAACAGTGAATAACCACAACTAGTTTGACAATATGAATATTCTCCTGCTCAGGCACACGACTGTCTGATGCTGTCAGTACAACATATGCCTTCAGGGTCTGTATTTCTGAATGTGCAACGTTGGTGGACTACCAAGAATTATCTTTATCTTTTCTACCCTCCAACAGGTCTAACAGGATATACCTGAGAAGTACACGGCTTCATGGGATCAGTGACTAAGTTTATTTTTCCAAATAATACCTGTGGGAACTGAACAGAGCAGGCACATTAGTTACTTTTACTACATTTGTCTACTTGAATTCATCATCTCAGTCAATGAAGAAACTATAGATGCACTGTAACTGGAAGTGAAAGATTATTTTAAATGAAGAGGTAATAGACACATTGCTGTGTGAATCACAGCGATTATCATTTAAAACAAGTAGGTCAACATCTACTTTTCAATCTGGAAACAAGTTTAAGTGATCAATAATTTATATTTAGTTCACAGTGACCATCTTCAATAATAAACACTAAATATTTTTAAGTAAATATTTTTTTAAAATAATGTCTGATACATTGTGTGTGTTCCTGAACATGTTCAAGTTTTTCATTTCTCCAGGTATTTTTATTCACACACAGAATCAAAATACCAAGGCTTCTGGGGTTTCAAGTGCTAATTTAACATCTAAATTTTTTATTAATTAACTCATAAGGGAGAAGATAATGGGATCGGAAGAAAAGCATCATCTGCGGAGAGGTTCTCTTCCAGATTCTCCGACACCATTAAACGAGGGATGGCACCGAGCCCGAGCCGGCCTCCCGTGCAGTCTGACGGGGCCAGATGGGCCACAGCGGGCGGCTGAGCACTGCAAGGCTCATCCTTCCATCAGGGCTCCAGCTGGAGCTCGGGCAACTTCAATTTGAGTATGTGAGAAATTTTAACATAACAAGGTGCTCTATTTAAAGGCCCATATTAAAAAATCAGGCAAAAGAACTAAAACAGATACAAATTTTGAAAACTAAAAAGACATAGATTTACAAATGTAGAAAAAAGTAATTCAAAGATTTTGAATGTTTATTTCAAATATCATCTTTGGTCTACGACCACACCACCCTGAACGTGCCCGATCTCATCAGATATCATCATCATACAATGCAAATATAAAATAACAGGAGGTACTTGCTAATATACTTCCTTTACATCCATTCTACTAAGGCGAATACAATCAGTCACCTGCTTGTATCTGTGGATTTAATATCCATGGTGTATTAGTATGCTTTTCACTGGTGGGACAAAACAGCTGACATAAACAACTTAAAGGAAGAAATATTTATTTTGGCTTAGTTCCAGTGATTTCAGACCTGACTGGCTAGCTCCAAGGCAGAAATACAATGGAAGGGGATGGGAGAGAAAAGCTGTTCACCTTCTAGCAGCCAGGAGGAAGGGAGAGAGACGGTCAGAAAGAGGCAGACAGGGAGAGGGAGAGAGAGGGGGGCAGAGCCAGAGAGAGAAACACAGAGATGGAGACGGAGACTGAGACAGAGATGGAGACAGAGACAGAGAGAAGTAGCTAGAAAATGGACATGCCTTCCAGATTATGTCCCTGGTGCTGTATTTCCTTCAACTCAGCCAGCCTTCTAACAGCACAGCCTGCTTTTAACTCATCCCTGGATTAACCACAGACAAGGTGAATTGTCACCCCATGACCAAGGCCTTGCTTTTGAACACATTAGCCTTTATGGGGACATTGTTATAAATCCATACCACATGGATTTAGTCAATGGCAAGACAAAGAATTTGAAAAACATTAGCTCTGTACTGAACAGATGCAGTCTTTTCCTTCTTGTCACTATCTCATAAGCAACAGTCTAACTATTGTCTACATAACATTTAGCTCTTAGGTCTTACACACCTCAAGAGGATTTAAAGTACACTGAAGGTTGTGGATTACATGCAAGTACTGTACCATTTCATATAACTTGAGCACCTTCAGGTTTGAGAGCATCCTGAAAGTGATCCCCCACAGATATGGAGGGACAATGGTATATAAATTTTTGCTAAGTAAATAAATACTACAAAGTATACTTTCTATGGTATCTTACATCAGGTAAGACTTTTGTTATTATTATTATTATTAGCATACGAAAGTGTGAATACTGTTGTATTGAAGATATTATGCAATATATTATTTAATAGGTAAATTGAAGTAATTGTCAAAGAAACTATTTGTGTTTCCAATATTACTAGTTCTCAATTTATATTTTATTTATTTATTTATTTTTTGGCAGAACTGGGGATTGAACTCAGGCCCTGGCGCTCATTTATTCTACCAAGCCACCTCCCCAGCCCTCACTTCTCAATTTTAAATACATATGATTCCAAAGCAACAATTTTTCCTAAAAATAGTACCTTTAAAAATTTAAGCACAAATATTGCCATAATGCTTTATGGGACTCTGCATAAAACATTGTCCTCAAGAATTACTGACAAAAGGAAGGAGTCAAGAAGCAAAATGTATTCTTCCAACTTAGAGAAATTTGAAAGATAGTGTTTGTTATATATATCTTAATTTTTTGCTTTTGTGCATGTGTGTTACTCACATTTAAACCCAGAGCCTTTTCACTGAGCTACATCCCCTGCCCTTTTTTATTATTATATTTACTTGTCAATAATGTTTCTGTAAGTCACTAAATTGCCCAAGCTGTATTCAGATTTGCAATCCTCCTGTTTCAGCCTGCCACCGCGCTGGAATTACAGGCATGCAACAATCTCCCACTTAGATTTCTAAAGAGTATGTGACCCATAGCTTTCTTGGGAGTGTGAAAAACTGATACGATCAAAGGTTTAGCCATAAATGAGTGGTGAAGAGTTAGCTACCTTCTTAAATTTAATAGTTTCAGGGAAAAAATAAGAGCAATTATGTATTTTTATTACTGATAAATTAGTATCGAGATCTCAATTTATAAAAACATATTTAAACGTCCTAGATGACATAAAACAGTAAGTATATTTATACATGATGAATGTTTGACTTTAAGTGAGGCTTTCTAGGATATCTGGCACTCTCCTACTTTTAGACCAGTTTAATCCAGATATTCAGCTAAAATAGACAAGCAAATATTAAGTGGAATAATTTGAAAGAACAATTAAGAAAATCAGTATCTGATAATCAGTAGTTATGTGAGATAAGTATTTTGTACACACTTGGACTTAGAAACTCTTTAATGTTCCAATAATCAATGTAATGTTTTATTCAACTAATTACTGTTGATATCCTTATTAACAACAACTCAATAGTAAAGTACATCTAAATAAAAAGTGCTCATGTAGACATTTGTTCTCACCACTAGTCATTTATTCTTCAAATATCTTTTAAGTAACATGTACAAAAAACAACTAACCATATAATATCTGCGTATACCATTCAGATAGCCAAAGAACTGCTTAAAAAAGTTAAGTTGCATAGTACCACAAACAGATTTTTATCTCAGGCTAAAGCCATCTGAACTGAACAAATAGGTGATTTCTTTCACAGAACTCAATCTGTAGAACTTAAAAACACTGCACCTATTTACACTGGTGGTTTGGTTTCCTGCTTCTCTTCACAAGGATACACACTCACAGTAATGGATCTACACACGGATACTTCAGATCAGTTGAAATGGTTCATGAGAAATTTATGACTATATGAAATATATTCAGAAGGCAATTTATTATGAAAGAACAAAGTCATCTTTAAATAAAAGATCTCTGTGAAGTTAGAATTCACTGCTGAGTTACCTTTGAGGTGTGTTTGACTTACAACTGATGGCTTTGGCTTGGAACACTGTGTTTTTTAAAAAACCTTTTGCGTATTTATTTACTTGGTAGAGGGTCTCGCTACGCAGCTCAGACTCATAGTGATGCTCCTGTGTTACACTCCCCAGCTCGGCGATTACAGGCATGTGCCAGAGCCTGGTTTTGGTGGCCAGCTCAGTACAGGAGGCCAGCACTATATGCAGTACCTGGGATTGAACCTGGGTCCTTGCTCTTGCCTGCCAGGCAGGTGCTTCAACCACTGAACTATCTCCCCAGCCCTGAAATACTTTTTAAAAGATGGCTTGTATCAAGGAAAAATACTAATCTGAACTGAGTTGGAATTGACATGGAAATCAGGTCAAAAATCTAGGATTGGAGGTCCCATTGAACCCAGCTATTCCCCTCCTAGGTATTTTTCCAGAAGAACTGAAGTCATCATACCACAGTGATATATTTGGACCCATGTTTACAGCAGCACAATTTGTCATAGTTAAATCCTGGAAACAATCCAAATGCCTATCAACTGAGGAATGGATAAAAATGACGTGGTATATTTATACAGTGAAGTATAACTCAGCTATATGATGGATTTTTTAGGTAAACGGATGCAACTAGAGACCATACTCTTAAATGAAATAAATCAGACCCACAAGTACAAACATCATATTCTCAGCAGTGTAAAAACCTGAGAGAGTAAAATCTGAAAGGTAAAACAGATACTGTGAAAGGGAAAGAATCTGTTCAAAGGGAAAGAACTGGGACGATGAACAAACAAAAGAAGAAAAAAACAGAACTGGTAGGATAGTTCAGCAGACTATGCCCCTGTTAGGCAAGCACAGGGACTGGGGTTCGATTCCCTAGCACTACATGCCTAGCCGGGTCCACCCCTGGGCACATTGAGCCAGCCACCAAGACTGGGCATGATGGTACGTACCTGTAATCCCAGCACTGGGAAGCTAAAAACAGGAGAATCACTACAAGTCTGAGCTGCATAGTGAGACTCTGTACCAAATACATAAAACATTAAGTAATTAATTAAAAAAGAAGGAAATTTCCTTACAGAAATCAACTGTGCCATTGATTTCTGCTGGTCTATTGAAAGGAACAGCTAATGCTTAAATTTTTTTCTTCTCCTTTTTAATTTTTTATAACTTTTTAAACCATTTTTTTGTGCTTATATCTGGTAATCTGTTAAAAAACTAATTTGAAGATATTATGCAATATGACAACCACTGTTGAGTTCCTATTATTTTGTTTAGTGAGATTCTGTATCATTTCTAATTTTTATTGTTATTTTTTACTTACTTTAAAACATAAAAAAATAGGCAAGAACAGCTGATTTTGAATTTAGGCTTCGAGGGCCTGGGTTGCTAGTTGTTCTAAACAACTGAATTCAAAGCCGGTCTTCCAGTTCTATTATCAAGTGTTCTCAAACAAGAGATAAAAATAACTATCAGATCATTTGTACACTAAAATAAGGCTTATATCAGAAAACTGTTAATTTCCTAATACATTTACTCTTTTTAGTTTGTTCAAAACAGTAAACACCATCAATGTGACAAGCAGGTGGTCGGTGTGATATTATCAGTCAGAATCCGAGTTGTTTTCTCACTTCATAAGCTTTTGGGGAAGCAAGCGTAGGTGTGTATCATAGGAAGAGGAAATTAAGTTGCACACCACTGCGGGATGCAAAACCAGATACCTAGGAAGCCTTCTATGAGCACATTTCAGTAATAGCTAAGCATTGGTGTAAATCTTTAGGGACCTGGATTCTCAAGTATGACAGAACACCCATCCCAGCTGCCAGCACTCCAGTTTGAAGAGGTCGCATTTGGCAAGTGACTCCACAGTTTCTGGTTATGTTCAGTGACAGGTTTATTTTCAATCTGATTAACATACTATCTGAAGATCATAAAAATACCTTTATTTTTAAAAGATATTAAAATACCTTTTAAATTTTGTTTAGCTGAGCTCCAAGGTAAATAGGCTTCGAGAATGTCCTTAGCAGTATTTAAAGCTAATTTTGCATGAGATCCTTCAGAAGCCACAGAAAATGACCAAGATTCAATGCTATCAGAGCACCATTAGTAAGCCGATATGCAACAGAAAATACCCATGCATAGAAAGATTACTAACTTGCCACTGGAATCCAAATGGGATCTGCAACACCAGATGACCCATGAAGAGCTTTGTAGTGGAAAAACAGGTGATCTCCAGGGCAGGGTCTAAGGGCCCTGTGTCCTCCCCCTTCATTGTCTTTAGCTCATCTGTTTGATGTTGACTCTTTCCTTAATAAGTCATATAAAAATTTTAAAGAGACATTACTCATTTCTTGAACTGTGCTTCTGTGTTCAGAAACTAGTGGGCAAGCACTCCATTGAACTTCATTAGTGTTGCTTCTACACTTCCACATGTCTACACTTCCATGTGTCTACATCACCACTCGGATCTGGTTTTCTTAGTTTCATAATTAGGAATGGCCTGTGGAAATAAATAATGCTGAACTGAATGGGAGTCCATTCCATACAATCAGTAATCTTTCTATAGAATCCTTACATTCATAAAGAAAAAGTATAGTTAACATTGGCATTGTTTTGGGGAGCAAAAAGAAAATTCATATCCATAGAAAGGAGCAATCTACATTATTTATTCACATGTTCCCAGACAGATGACTAAACTTGTAGGTTTAAAAATGTGTTTGGATTAAAAAGCACTTTCATTTATTACAGTCTCTCCTTTCCATCACTATTTCTGTACATGTATACTATAATGGCTTCCATAACTTATTGTTCCATATACTTGCAGTTAATTCTCCCTTTTAGCCCTTATGTACTAATGTTTTGGTAGAATTAAATTAACTACCATTAATAAAAATGTAAAAGTCATCTACCATCCATAGGCAGGAAATATTTAAGAGATGATCTTAACTCCCTTAGGCCAGGAAAGATAGCGGATAGCCAAGTACAACTTTATGCACTTGACTGTGGTCTGTGCTGGATGAAGGATCAGAAGAGCTTTTTAGTCAAGAAATGGAGAAATAACAGGTTGGCTGGTGGCCTGCTTGCTTGATCTACCTCATAGCACTTGATCTAGAAAGTTTGGTTTTTCCTCATAAAGCTACAACAGTAGACCAAAATCATGAATCTGAATAGGCACAGAATAATGCTAGGGACTAGTTGATATCTCACATGAATGGAGACACTTTACCTGAATATTACTGTCATGGTAACAAAGAAAGAGAGTAGAAAGCATGCTGGATATGTATGCAGATAGCCCTTGGAGCAAAAGGGTGCACGTTAGGGGAATGCCTAAAAATACAGCTGTTATTTAAGAACTGGGTCAGAAACAAATATAATTACAGTTAACTAGATTTACATAATATTCATAAAAATTTGCACAAAAGTGATGACAGAAAATGTCTTTCTCAACTCCAAAGTGTATAACTTGAGATATTTTCCAGCTAAAAAGTGGTTGCATGTCTTCACACGTATTTTATTTTATTTATTTTGTATTTGTATATTATATTTTTTGGTATCAAGGATCGACTGAGGACCTTGAGCTTGCCAGGTAGGTGCTTATGCCATGGAGCTATCTCCCCAACGCTCTAGCATCTATTTTAATTATTCCTATACCCACATTCTGCTACAACAATTTGAGCATGCCACTCACATTTTGTGTTCATTCATGGTATCTAATTCTTTACTTAAATAAATATACTTTATACCTGAGTTACTAGAGGAAATTCCAAAGCTCCAAAATTCCCTCAGGAGAACAGAAGACATTATGCTTCATGAAAGTCAGAGCACACAACTGCCCTGTAACAACCCACAGTAACTCAACTGTATCAGGGAGAAGCTGCTTTATGAGCTTAATTAAAACTGGTGTCTCACTTTCTGGTCTGAAACATCTATTCTTAGAAAGGTGGTAATTTTATGCCTTGCCAAAAAAAGGCCTTAAATGTGATTTTTAAATGAATGAGCCTTTTGTCTTTCCTCAGCCATTTCTTCTTTTCTTAGTCTCTTCAAAAATGCTTAAACCCATTGTACTCTACCTGAGTACAATGTCTCATATATTGTAGGAACTCAGTAAATATCTAAATATTCAAAGAACAAGTGATGACTGAAAGACAAATTATATAGCTGAAATGACAATGGGTTTAGAGGTAATCTATGTTACTTGAATTATTTAGGAGCAGCATATTGATATACTTTTAATGCTCACTATTTTACTGGGCATTAAGAAAAGGTGGAATGATAGTTGATATTGAGCTATATCATCTACAACTTCTTATATATACAGACAGCATGAGTTCTCCAAATGTGTAACTTTTTAAACAAATTCTGCAGCTCTTAGATACCACACTTTGTGTTCACCTTACGGTTTAGATCTAAATTCTAAAATCTAAAAGCTGCATGTGTACTAAGGTGAGGGCTTTTGAAGGAGACTGGATCATTGGGCGCTGGGCTCACTGGGGGATTCACCAACTAGGGAGCTCAGTGGCTGGGTGCGCTGACAGGGTGGCTTGGGTGGAAAAAGACCAGACACTGCGGCAGGACTTGGAAGGGCCCCTGTCTCTCTTCTATGCTTCTCCCTTCTCTCCCTTCTCCTTGGCCACCAGGACTGGAGCAGCTTTCTTCCACAACAGGTCCGTCCTCCAGGCCCTTTTCAGTGCTGGTGCTGCTGACCAGAAACTGTGAGCCCAAATAAATCTCTCTTCCCTTTTACAGTATGTGTGTTGGGTGTTGGGTCTGGTGATGAGAGGGGTAATTAAGACTTAAGTCTTTTAAGGAACTGCAGATCAATACTTGCTTTCCAGAAGTAAAAAGGCTATTAATACATACAACACCACAAAATTTATTGCAATATAAATCATGTGTATTGCTTGTATAAGAAGTCTATGACTGTGAAATTATAAAAACCAGCAAGTCCAAACAAATGACTAGATCTTTTATATAGTATACTAGGTATACTAGATTCCTAGTATGGAACTTTTAAAATTTCACTGCATAGCATCAAATGGAAAATGATTTTGAAATCCAATGCAACAGTTAGTAATATAACTGCTAGGTACAAGGTAATTTGCATTAACAGCAGTACTGGAACCACATGTTACCTCTTTTAACCTTAGCTTAAGAGTATTTATATGACCTTTCTGTGCAGAGCTATCTTGAACAGGAGTATTCTATTGAGGACAAAAAGGAAATAGAAAGATATGAAATTTTTCGATTATTTTTAATCCCCACCGAATTACTTCATTAATACTCCATTTCTGTGTAAATTTGTACAGAATCTGAACATTCCCTGATGTTCAGTTTTACCAACAACCAAAGTATACAAATCATTTCACGGCTATGTGGCATCCAGAGATATTGTATAGTGAATTGGTATCATTAAGTAAGATTGTGAAGTTAAGATAACTTTCAATGCATTAGCTAAAGGCTTGATTGGACATTGATAAGTCATATACTATTTGAAACATTTAAACTGCAAAAATATTCATGTTAGAAACATAGACTATAATTTTAACAATTAAAAGATTATGTGAAGTAGGATGCTACTCTTGGCTTCCCCTTGTTTTTTTCCTCATACCTTCTACTGATCAGAATTTTTTGGAAACTAGCCAAGTGTGGTGGTCCACACCTATAACTCTAGCACTTCAGAGGCTGCGGCAATAGGGTCACCATGACTTGAGGTGAATCTGGGCTATATGGTGAGGTCAAGGCCAGTTTGAAGTACCCAGTGAGACCCTGTCTCAAAAAGAAAAAAAGATTTTTATGGAAAGTAAACATTAAAAGTTACTTAATTTCAAATCCCAAATTTCTCATTTCCAACGTGTTAAAGAAGCTAGAAACAGTAAATGTTTCTCCTCAATAGGTTCCTACAAGATCAGCAATTTGGTCATCCTTCCTGATTTTATGGTTATATATTTTGCAGTCATTTTTATTCTAATACAATCTTCAATCATCACATGACTAACTCTTTCCAGGTCATTCTCTAATCTCCATTTTAAAGCTATATCATATATCAGAATATGTTAAACATGGAAATGAAGTCATCTTCCCTATATAAAATAAGCAGCACTGAAATGCAATTGGTTTTGGTTGAGTACTGTGCTAAACACTTTATTTTAATCCTACAAAGTTACAGTATTATTTTTCTTACCATCTTAAGAAAGTAAGGCACATAAAAATGAAGACATCTTGTCTGATATCTCACAGGTGGAAAATGACCTGGCAGTAAAGGTTTAGGTTTCAACCACTGTATTATAAGACCTCTTCTGTTTTACCATAATCTTTTCATGTGCTTTACATTCAGGCCCTTCAGCTTCACATTTATCTGTCACGCAGTCATTACACTAGGTTTTCACTTATTTGGAAAGTCAAGCCCTGGAAAAACAAACCTACAAGAGGAAGTAACGATGGACAACAGACCACTCGAAAGTTACAAAGAGGTTCAGACTTTCTTTTGTGTTGGTTGTGAAGTCACCAAAGGGTAGTGGCAGGAGACTGCACAGTTACACCAAGATCTCTCCAGGGCTACCTCTCCAAGCAATGATTTTCTCCAAGCTCTGGTTTCCTAATAACTCAACAGCGATGAGTCACAGAACGGAGGAGAAAATGACAAAGCCTGAGCTGGCCAGGCTGTGACTGAGCAGTGTGTTTGCCTGTATGGATATATGTCATAGTCATTGATAGATTTACTTAAAATAATGGGTTGCTTTTTGTTTGTTTGCTTTTCTTTTTTTTTTACAACAAAACCTGATCAAAACAGGGTTTTGTTTCTTTTCATTCCTAAGTAAAACAATGCTTATAAATGTTTACCAAATTCAAATGAAGAATTATCAAGTTGATGTCTATATAACTCAAGGAAAGGCAAAGTTTGCTTAAACATATACATATATAAATAGTATACAATTAAAATCATGTGACTTCAAGATAATTTGCAATTCCAATAAAAAAATAAGTGATAGAATTTTACCTCCACCACTTCAGCTGGAAGGTTATTTTTAAACTGCACATTTCTTAGCGCTATAAAATCCTGTGACAAGCTGCACACTGTTACAAGAAGGTTAGCCAAGAAGGGCTCTGGAGTCCCACCGGCCTACTGGGTCAAGGCAATAGCAAGACATTAATAAGAAGAAAAATGAAATGAATGCACACAAAAGAATATGGGTACAAAATAATAATTTAGAAAATCAAAAGCACATGCATGTGTACATCTGTGTCAAGGAAACTATACCCCAAACTCTAAACGGTTATTTTATTATACCGTATATAGTTTGGATGAAAATAAAATGTTTTTGGAAAACATTATTTCAAGGAAAGGGCAACAAAAAGACTTTCATTATTTTTTTCCCATGTTTATGATTTTGGGAGTGAGAGGCATAGAAGACAGCTTAAGAAAAGGCATCTAAGGCCAGTGCCTGAGTCCCAGACCTGGGACATCCTAGATACTCTGGGGATTTCAGGGAGTGAAAACCAGATACCAATGCTGAGGAGTTTTATGCAAGCAGAATGCAAATCAGCAAATATTTAAATAGTAGCTCTGACTCTGGTCCCTAACTTCAAATCACTGTATGTTAAGCAGTGCACACCTATGTAACAAAACCCTACCACACAGAATATTGTAGACTTAAGTATATATTTATAATTTATAATTCAGACTTAGAAAGCACAGTTTCTTCTACTGAGCCAGGCCGCATCAGATGCACAACATGACTCTCCCAGCTGGGCTGAGGTGTGCTCACCTCGTTTAGCAAATGCTCAGGTCGGTCACTGCCCTTCCCCATGAGAGCTTCTTTATCTCTAGTGAGAAGGGCCCGGCCCCTAGGGTAAGGATCGAGCTATGCTCTCTCATCTGAAGCTGGAGTTGAACTGCCTTGCCTTGAAGACATCTGGTTTGCCAAGCCTCCAGAAAAGATACAGTAAATACACTGGCATAGGGGTCTCTCCATTTCTATCACACATGCGGATTTGGGGGCAGCCCTTTCCAAAGACACAGTAATATCTAATACTTACTGAGTGCTCTTCCTGGTGCATGTTACAGTGTGGTTATACATACTGTCCACATAGAAGACTTGGGAGCAAGCAAAAGGACTGCCAGAGACAGTATCCCTGGTAAGTGGGCCAGATCTCTCTCCCCAGCAGCACAACCCCAAGACATGTTTAGCATATGCCTCCCTAAGAGACTACAGCAAAGTGAAAACGTGTCCTGTACTATCTACCTGGCACAGGCAGAAGAAATCTCAATGAAAACAAATTCCAGTATTTGATACAGACTTCAAGGAGTTAACAAACATAGTTTTTTCTTAAACAAAAGGGACTTTCTATGAACTTTGTATAAGAATTATTCCTTCTTCCTTGACTGTTGCTATTGTCTCCTGAGTCTGGGGCTAAATAAATGTGCTCTGTTCACCGCAACACTTCCATGCTTTCCCTGTCACACGCGGGCTTCTCTTCTGGTTGGGCACCACCAGCCCCCCAGTATCCATGAGTTCACAGCTTCAGTTGCTGTTATGCTCCATCATCCTGACGCGCAAAGGAAACAGATGTGTCTCTTACCATGACCTTTCCTATTTATAAAGAAGGCCCTCTTATGTAATGTGAAAGTGTGTCAAACTCATTACACAGAGACGAAACCACCAGCAGAAAATAAAACTTAGTTAAGTGGCTGCATGAGAGACAGTAAGTTTGTGACTTGCTTTTAATATCTGGATTGAAGATAAAGTTGGGAGCCAAAAAGGAGAGGGCATATGAAATTTGGTTTTTTGCTCGTTTGATTTCATTTTTTTTTAAATGTATTTCATACAGGGTCTCACTACATAGCTCAGACTCGTACAGTCCTCCTGTTTTCAGTGTCCCCAGTGCTGGGATTATGGGCTTGTTTCACCATACCTGGTGTCAATGACTGACAGCATGCCCAGGGGTGGGGCTGGTGCAGCAACTGGTGCAAAGAACCCCAGACCCACACTTGCCTAAGCAGGCACTTATTCTGCTGAGCTATCTTGCTGGCCCTTGAACTTTGAAGCTAGCTGTGTCAGTGAACCCTCCTGCTAGGCCTCTGATCAGGAGAAACTTATTTACATCAGAAGTTACTGCAGAAATGAAATGAGACAATGCCTGTAAAGGCTGTAGGCCGGTGTCCGGCACACACAACAACAATTATGGTGATGTACTATTGAGAAATAATAAACTCAAGTTAAAATGCTATGTTTGATCAAATGACATTTTCCAATATTTTCGGTTTCTGATACTATTTATATATTTAAATTAAGAGTTTACAGTCTCTTCAGAGTATGTATGGTCAAGGCCTTCCAAATTGGACCAGTACCTACTCCCTGATGGCCATCGAGGATGGTGATTCTACCAACATGATCAGAACCTGCCTCAGTGTGTGTTTGTGTGCATGTTACATAACTCCTCAAGAAGACCTTTCATGGAGCTCTGTTCATGTTCTCTGTCACCTGTTGGTCACCTCTCAGTGTAAACCTCCAGTGTCACTGGCTTTTCTAAAGCTTCTTTTGCTAGTCATCCTGCATGCTGGCTCCTGTTGCTGCCCTTTTAAGAGACATACATCCTTCAGACAAATCCGAAAAGAACAAAGGCTGAAAACGACAAATTTCTGAAGAGATTACAGGTGTAGTTCTTCCTAGCAGCAGTAGCATCTAACTTTAAGACTACACAAACTGGCCCTCGATATCTTTAAAGCCCTCTCAGAATTGCTTCTAAACAAGGACAGAAAATAATACATTTCCTAACATTTACTTTATAAATATAGTTCTCAATGTGCATAGAAACAAATGCTTTACTTTGGCTATTTGTTTTCCCATTTATGTATCTTTTATAAATGTAGCTGTAAATTACTTAGAACTATAAAAACAAGCTAAGCAGTATAAATGGTGTTCACTGTCCTTTACTGTTTTAGGGCAGTCTTTTATTAGGGGTTCATTAAGTATAATACTGGGGAAAATGTGTGCTACATGATTTTTATAGTTCCTTATGCATTTGCAGAAGGGCTCTTGCTCCTCCTTCTCTCTGCAGCCGCTAGGAGGCCCCGGCTGGTCACTGTTTTGTACCTCTACGCATCTGTGTGGAACTGTGGTTTTAGCCTGTGTTGGCAAACGTATGTTGTCATGTTAATGAATACCTTAAATATAGCTTTAATTAATTTATGTATTTGATACAGGGCCTCACTACACAGTTCAGACTCATAATGATCCTCCTGTCTCAGCCTCCCCAGCACTGGGATGACAGGCATGTGCCACAATGCCCGGTTTTGGTGACTGGCACAGCACAGCATGGCAAAGCATGCTTAGGGTTCCAGGGCCTGCAAAACATGGGGTACTAGGGATCTACCTCAGGTCCTTGTGCTTGCCAGGGAGATGCTTAGACCACTGAGCTATCTCCCAGTCCTGCCTAAGCATAGATTTACAGAATTTGGTTTTTTTTTTTGGTGGAACTAGGGATTGAACTCAGACCCTTGTGCTTGCCGTGGAAGCACTTACTCTACTGAGCCATCTCCAGCCCCTAGAATTACTTTATTACTTAAAATACTGAGTGAGCCTAATTTGAATCATGAGTGCCATCAACAAATTATTATCTTCTAACCAAGGCTACTTCCAGGCTCTATCACATTTTTTATTATTTTCCACCTTAGGAGCTCCCCTCTCCCTTCCCTCATGGTTCTCTGTCACCCTCTTTTCCATCTCTGGGAAACATAGTCTATTTCCAAGTACATCAGATTCTTAACTGTGGGAAAATGGAAGAACCCATTTATAATGATGGGCCTTTCTCCAGGGAGCTACAGATTTTTCTTTTTATATATTAGCCTTGAGAATGAGGCAAGGAGTAATAAAAAGTATACTGTATCCAGGAGCTTCACTCACATTTATGAAGCTTCCAAAAAGTGTCAGGAAGCCAATAGACATTTATTAAAAACATTTACAGTAGTATTTTCTAAACATTACACCCTAGTGTTAAAAAGGTGGTTTTATTAAAATGTTATTCAGGTTGTTCCTTCCTGGGATAGCAGAAGCTGAGTAACCTTTAGAGATACATCTCAAGTAGTTACCAATCTACTTTGAGTATAAAACTTAACAATCTAAGTGTACTTACAAAAATATATTTCATTGAAACATACTAATGATTAGTTACTTTGATCTACGTATAAAAATTTAACCTTAAAGTGACTCTATTTTGGAAATGTGCAATGGAACAGTCAACCAATATTTGTCAAGAGGTGTTTATTCTCCTACAGTAGTGTAGAAGTGAATGTAAAAGGCTACTAGCACCAAAGGATTGATCCTATGAATCAGATAAATTTGGCTGATGAGATGCTACAGCTTAGCGTTCGTAAAGAAACGAGCTGTTTTCAGGAGCAGGAACACTACATTCTCTGGTTCTCTCCTCCTAGCGCCACTATGCCTGGGCGGCCTGTCGTGCCTATCAATCATTTGCCTCCAGAAGGTGGGAAGAAATGCCAAGTGCTAGCTTGGGCAGGATTCCACAGATTCTCAGATGGACTGTTTTCCCCTCTCCCCTCTTTGAAACTGCACCATATGAACTAGAGTTCTTTTCAAATGCCTATGAAAAACAAGTCAGTTTTTTTTTTTTCTAAATTGCTTTGGAGATATTTCAGAAAGATCTATTTGTACATTTTATTCCTTTTAATCTCGTTCATAAATCTGTGCACTGAAAAGAATGTCAAAATTTTAGCATGTCTGGTGTTACTGTCAAAATGTATCTAGTATGTTTGATTTCAATTTTGTCTCAAGAAAAGTCAATATACATATAAAGAAAAAATACTGCATCTGTGTGGCCTGATAGCTCAGCAGACTAAAGCGCCTGCTTAGGCAGAGCGCAGCTCCAGGGCTGCATCCCAGGGCGCTTTGCTGGCCCCACCCCCAGGGCACGCGGAGACAGAGCTTGAGACAGGGCATGGTGGTGTGCACCTGTGACCCCAGTGCGTAGGGGCTGCAAACAGGAGGCTCGCTGTGAGTTGGAGCTACATAGTGAGACCCTGCACTAAATGCATTAAAAAAAACAAAAACTTCATTTAATAATCTTAAAAATCATTGGAGGAAAATAAATATGAATTGAACTTGAAACTAAAGACCTTCAAGTGAACCTTACCACTTTATTAAAAGTTTGTTTCATCAAGAAAAAATATATGGTGTTTTCCTGCTTATCAAGTGGCATTTTAGCAGGTATACAAGTCTGCATAAAACATACAATAACTCACTTGTTCTGAATATGATTCAGGGATAAATTATACACACACACACACACACACACAGAGTCACAAAGCTCTTTAATTGCTTGTTATAGATCAAAAATCCTAAATTATTTCTTAATCTTTTAATTTTTTTTTTTTTTTTCGGAACTGGGGACTGAACTCAGGCTCTTGCACTTGTCAGGGAAACACTTATTCTACTGAGCTAACTCTCCAGCCCTAAAAATCCTAAGTTAAAAGATTACATTCATCTATGTGATTTTATAAAATTATGTTAATTTCTTTTTCTTTTTTTTTTTTTTTTTTTTTTTTTTTTTTTTTTTTT
>PVKA01006809.1:0-59402 GCA_004027165.1 Ctenomys sociabilis | reverse complement strand
ATATTTACTGGCTATAATATGCTTTTCTTTTTTTTTTTTTTTTTTTTTTTTTTTTTGGCGGAACTGGGGATTGAACTCAGGCCCTTGCACTTGCCAGGAAAGCACTTATTCCACTGAGCCATCTCCCCAGCCCTATAATATGCTTTTCATACATCGCAAGTTCTCAATAATTTTAATGGGAGATATGGAGATCCAGTCTTCTCTAATCTTTCTTAGGAAATTAAGTGAGTTATAAGCAAAGAATTGAGTGTAAGGATGTTCATCAAACATTATTTATAACATGTAAAAATTATAGAAAAGCTCAGTGATCAAATACAGGTGGAGTTACAAGTAAACGAAAAGCAGAGCGGTCACACAACTTGATCACAAGCAGTAGTTAGCAGCAGATTTGGCTTCACATCTGCGGTTGCTACCAGGAAGGACAACTCTCTCGTGCTACTGGAACGTTCTTTACACAGGACAGTATCGGCACTGTATTCTACCTGCAGAGGTCTTGATTTGCCTAACTGTGCATATGAGCTAGGGTTTATGTACATGTTTACAGTAGTTATTCTCTTAAATTAAAAGAAATCAGGAGAGGTAGGTAACAGATTATGAAAAGCTAAACAGTAGGATGTTAGGCTGGTACATGTAAAAAATTCTACATAACACACTTTACATTAAATACCTTTCCAAGGCCATTATCTCCATCACAATTGAAGGTGTAAGATACTCTGATCAAAACTAAAAATCATGATTGCAGAGCATCTCATTGGTACAACAACTAAAGGCCAGAATTAGAGATTAAAATAAAGTTTATGAAATGGGTACAGATAAGCCTAAGTCAGTATTTCAACGGAGTTTCCTTCATAAATAATCTTTACTTATATGAATAATATTTGGAGATTCCTTTGGGGAAGTGAAAGCGGAACTAAAAAGAAAAGTAATTTGGAGCTAATAATTAAAAGACAGGCTGGAACTAACATTCACGGAGGCTTCAAGTGCTCCTTTGTCCTCAGACTCTGTCAGGAGTGAATGATTTATTTCCAGGAAGCCAAGTTTAAGCTGGTACACAAGCTACATATTAGTCACTTGAAAAAAATTCCCAGTAGGGCAATGTCTAAGTATACTTCGGTGAAAACAGCAGATAGATTTGTTATAAAAATGATTACTGGAGCCTAAAGGCCACCTGACCGCACAGCACATCCACTAATGACAACCTGGATATCACTGCGTGAGGAAATCCGCAGCGCCGATGAGCTTCCTCGCGTTTCGGCCATGACTCCAGGTTGGGTCAGGTGCTCCTCAGCGGTCAGTTCTGTGCAGCGGACCAGGGGCTTGGGAAGAACGTAACAACAGAATCGCTACGACATACTGTTCTAGTCAGGTTCAAAACCATCTTCTTTGTCTCAGATGGGCAGCAAGCACAGTTATGCTTACATATAGAAAATTAACGCTGAAAATGAATAACTGTTCTCGGTTACAACTAGTAATTTCCTAATGAAAACATCGTCTTCCTCTCCTGGGTATAATTATATTCAACAGTGACTTTCAGTCATCTCAGAGAAGTTTATCTTAACTAGTAGTTGTATTTCCTTTCACTTAGATGGCATGAATGGTATGCATCTGTGAGTACTTTCCATGTATCCATCCTTTACAAGCTCATTGAAGGATCAACCGTGTGTCCTTCACAGTGTTTGTAGCCCCTTAACTAACTCATTTTGAACCAAGCATTAGTATGTACTTGCTGAAAAGAAGTGAATCTCCTGTTAGCTAGGCTCTGTTCACACAAGATGGTTCTTCTAGGGCTCCACCAAACTCTGTTGTCCCTTGCCAGGGCATGTGGCTATTTCCAGTCTACCTTACAATAATTGCGTCCAGTAATGGAGTGAGAAAGGAAACAATTCTATGTGATTTCAAACTGGAGGTGGGTGGGAGAAGGAAGAATGATTAAAGTGGAAGGGTAAGGGAACATGGATACACAAATTCCTTTTTAATATAATGTTACATGAAGGAAAACACCAGCAAGTATTTTCTGAAAATCAATAGTAAAACTGTTCCTAGAGGCCAACTAGTATGGAAATAGCGGTCAAAATTCTCAGTTCAAAAAATGTGGCAGAGAATGCTGAGCATTCAGAGTAAAATGGCCTCAATTTATAATTCTCCTTGGTGGGCAACATCTTTCAGTACCTCCCTCAACAGCATAAGAAGCTAAACTATTCACTCAAACTGAAATACAAATTTGTCTTTTCTTGTTCTCTTGGTTGTAAAATATCTTCCAAGGCTGAGGCAGTCCAAAGGCCATTTGAGAATGTTTAATATTCCTTTCAATTGTGCAGCAACAGAATTCAAGTTAGCAACAAGGCCTTATTTGTGCATGCTGAACAATTTCATCTTTTAATACCCTTTATTATAAACTCAACAGTGCTTAGCTGTGTGGTAGCCAATGTGTTTTTTTGGTCAAGTAGTTTTTTCTCTGAAATACTGTTACAAAAGAAAAGAGGTTTATAAGTATGTAGTATGCATTCAGAAACATTCTCTCCGGAGATATTTCAATAAATGCTTCATTTCTATGTAGGAGGTATAAGATGTCTGCTAAAAATACAGTCCTTCATTGAATATTCACAATAGCTTACCAAAACTTTTACAACTGAAAAAAGACAAGACTGATTAGCAGTATCTTATTTCAATACAATAATAATTTAAGCTTTACATAATGTCACCACCTACTCACAACGTTAATCTTATAAAAATCTTCCTTGGAGCGGGGGAGATAGCTCAGCAGCCTAAGTGCCTGTCTGACAAGTGCAAGAACCCAGGTTCAATCCCCAGTACCACATGCCATGCCAGCCATAGAACCTCAGGCACACTGTGCTAGCCAATCTGGGTGAAGTGGCACACATCTGTAATCCCAGTGCTAGCGAGGCTGAGACAGGAGGGTCACTATGAGTCTGAGCTGTGTAACGAGACTTTTTACCAATTAATTAATTTTTTAAAAAAATTTTCACTAATATACCATGTATAAAATTGCACCAAGTAATTTGGTAAATTAGCAGAAAAGTAAATCTTTAATATCTGCAATGAGAATATTAAATTTGGGGAAAATGAACCAATGCCAATGAAAATATATAAGAAAAACAAATGACTTAAAGCATTCTAAGAGAGCACTGTTACTTAGGGCTGTGCCTTCTCACTGTGTTTCCTTCTCACACATGTTTGTTAAGTCTTCTGCCTAGATAAAGAACTTGCTTCCACCATAGAATCCCACTAACCATGAGTGTAACTTCCCAAAGCAAAACCAGGGTCTCATGTAACAGAACTACAGTGCTGTGTCTATAGCACTAACACTACCTCTCTAACCAAGAAATGCCAGAAGTCCTTTCCCAAGGCCCAGGATCCTCTACTAGTTCTGGTTATATGGTAGTAAGTTTTCCTAGTTCTTACAGAAAAGTGAGAATTATTGAGACTTTAGACAGAGGAGGGGTTCTGCAGAGAGCCTAAGTCCACGAGTGACCTGTGGTCTGGTTACCTGCAAACTATATACACTGTCCATTCTTCGTCTCCTGGGCTCTATCAGGAATTGACAGGGAAAGGACCACAGCTTTTTTAACTAGGATAAGTAATGGTAGACAAACAGAAGTACGAGGTAAGAGCAACAACTAGAGAGACCACCCCTCACCTTCTTCTCCAACTCAGTCCAGGATGCAACTTCCTTTCACGCTTCCCTCCCCCTCAGGGAAGCCCCAATCAGCTCCCTCAGTTTATATGGAAACATCCCCTTCAAATTCCAACTCAAGGAAAAGGCCACAAAAGCCTAGCCTCCCTTTGTTCCAACTCAGAGAATCCTTTCTCTTCCCCAGACTCTCTCCCTGTCCTCAAAGATGATAAAGACCCTTTCCCTTTTTCCTTTTGCTTGTTTCTCTGCTGTGCCACCATAGAAAAACCAATCAAATATAATACTTGTTATTCAAGGTCCTGAGTTCAATCCCCAGTACTGTAAAACAAAACAAAACAAAACTTGTTATTCAATATTTATATTTGCCAGACTTAGTTTTGTATAGTTCACTCTCTGACACTAGTAAGAGCTAACAGTGCTGCACATATTTAGATGATGTGTTATGCACAGCTGCTCTTAAGGATTTGTGTGCTTTGTTATGTGGTGCCTTTTCACCTACCATTAGGAGACACCACGGACACCACTGAAACAGTTCTGTAGCCCCTAGGGAAACATCTCATCAAAATAAAGGTCAAAGATGAAGCAAGAGGCTGGGGCATGGGTCTGGGACTCAGCGACAGAACTCTTGCCTTGCATGCACATTGTCATGGGTTCAATCCACAGCACAACACACATACACACTGTTGTGGTTTTGGGGTTTTTGCAAGAGGAACAATGCAATAAAGGATGCATATTTTATAAGATTATTTTATAATGAATCACCCAAAGAATCATATAACAAGGAACTATGTCCACACAATAAAGATGAAAGAATCCAGCCGAGGGCCTAGATCCCATGGCATGAGCTCAGCTGAAAGCCCAGAGCTCATAAAAGTGCCTCCCACTAGCACACAACAATGTCTCATGCAGGCTGCCTTCACAGATCTGCACTGGGAAAGCTTAAAGGTCAGTGGTGGAAACTAGAAAGTCTATAACAGCAGGATGAAGGACCTGTGCCAGATCCAGGAAGCAATATTCAAGGTAAGAACCAGAGCTGCCCTGGAAAGTACCACAGCCACCCTCAGCCACAGTGAGGTCCTGAGCTCCCCTGAGGATAAGGCAGCTGAGTTCCCATCAGTAAAGCCAATATAACAAGCTTCCCCAGGAGTCTGAGCTGTGACCCACCTTCCCCTCTAGAGCCAGAAGTGTTGCTCAAGGTGAGGACCAGACCTCCCCCAAAGTGAACCATAGCCATAACTATTCACAGTGACAGTGAGGTCCCAAGCTCCTCCTCTGATGAGAACAACCAAATTCCTCAGGAAAGCCAGCTTGACAAGGTCCTCCAGCATAATCCAGCCTCATCAACAGCTTCTCCAGTTCTGCCTTTTATGCACTGGCAACAACCCTCAGGTGGGCTTCCCACACACACCGATCACCACTCTAGTTCAATTCAGCAGTGTGCCACAAGGTAACCATGCACGAGAGAGAGAGAGAGCGAGAGAGAGAGCGCAATACTAAGCAGGATGGTCACTGAATTAATTTGTTTATTCTTAACAGAGTTCTAAGGAAAAACCCAAAGTCACCTAAGAGACCTCTCCCACTATTCCCCAGGCGTGAAGTACACTAGTTGCTAACTGCCTTTACTAGCTTTTTTCTTGTCTCACAGAGAATACATTTTTAATTAAAAATAAATAAATTAATAAACTCTTTACAGCTCTGATTTAGTCTGCAACAAACACAAAGAGCACACTTCTCTATCTACAAAGCAAACACACTGTGTATTCTGCTCCTTCCTTCCCCTCCAATACCACTGGGCTGATGAAATGATTCTATCGAAACTTTAAAGGTGCCAACACACTTTGGTCTCAAGCTGAGGCTTGGTGCACTTAATTTCACAGATTGCTCTCCATCTACCTCTCACTGGTCTCCCCTCGGTGCCATGTGGCATCGTTTCCACAGGTGACACTGCACTGCACATAAGCACTTTTGCCCCAGTTTTCATCAAACATGAATAGTGATTTTTCTGAGCTGTATTCATTTGAGAAGATGCAAACAGCTCATAAAGGGCTTTCCGGCTTCAGGAAAGCAAATCTTTCTAATTCCTATTAAGAAAATCACAAATTTTTTCAACTCTGGATGGTTTGTATTATAAGTGCTTCTGAAGAGCAACAAAGGAAGGCAGAGTGTAAACATTATCTTTGTTTCTAGAAGTTTTGTATGTTTGGTTTTTTAAATGAGTATTTCTGATACCCGCGCATTTAGAATATTTGTTGTAGCAACTTTCTACTGTGCAGACAAGAGACCTGCAAAGACCCATTAGCATACCAGAGACCTTATAGCTTACCTCCTCATAATAGGAAATGAGAAAACAGGGTACAAAAGTCTAAGCCCTTATTAGCAGGAGACTAGAATTGCTACTCATAAGGCTCAGAGGAAGAACCTCTGCGCAGGCTCTTTTTTGGTAAGTGACTTAACACATGACATACTGGATAACACAGGTATGCTACAGTAATGAAAAGCAGTTCGAAAGCTATTGTTGAAGAACATTCTGAAGACCTGAGTTGACACTATGATGGTGGAATTAATACAAAAAGCTCGTGAGACTAAACTGCCTAGGTGTTTTGCAGAGAGAGAGAAAAGAGAGAGAGAGGGAAGATAAATCATTCTTAACTTCAATAACTACTCTGTATGGATCTGTATTTTGTATATTTTTTTACTGATCAAGAATTATAATAATAATATTATCTATGGAAAGAATTTATGGAGAAAGAAATAAAAGTTTAGCAGTACTTTATTGTATTTTTATATACTTTGCATCCATTTGCATCTCACATAATAATCTTAAAGCTATTTTAGCTCTCTTCACATTATAATCTAGAAATCATTCACTGCTTGATTGCTATTCTGTAGTTCCTTAACCTCTAAAGAGCAGACTTAATAACAGCTGTTAAAAAACTCACAATATATCATCATACATACACCCCAGGGACTGTTTTCAATTACCACTGAACAATGATTTGTTAAAAATAATATAGTAGTACATCAAGAAATGTCACTAAGTTATGTAAGGAAGTCATTCCTGCTTCTATAATTAGGGTGCTAGCAAGAACCCTGAGATCTTTGATTTTCAGGTGGAAACAAAAACCTACTGTTAGGGCCGGTGAGATAGTTCAGCAGACAAAGTGCCTGCTTTAGCAAGCACAGGGACCAGAGTTCAATCCCTGGTCCCACATGCCACACCAGCCCTGCCCCCCAGGACACGCTGAGCCAGTCACAGAGTCCAGACACAGTGATACGCACCTGTGATCCCAGCACTGGGGAGGCTGAAAACAGGAGGATCGCCATGAGTCCAGTCTGCGTGGTAAAATGCTGTACCAAATACACAAAAAAGGAAAAAAGAAAAACCCAGGCCAGCCAAACAGCTCAGCAGATTAAAGCACCTGCAAGCAGGTGCAGGAATGGGGTTTGATCGTTGGGCCTGTCCTGCGGACCTACCTCCAAGGTGCCCTGAGATGGCAACTGAGACTGGGTGTGGTGGTGCACACCTGCAATCCCAGCTCTTGGGAGGCTGTAAACAGGTGGATCACTATGAGTCCAATCTAGTAATGAGACCCTGAACACCCTGTAGATCCTCCCCTAAAAATGCAAAAAAAAGAAAAAAAAAAACAAGAAAAGAAAAGAAAACCACTCTTCACATAGAGAAGCCACTACAGTTTTAAAGTCAAGGCAAATATTGTTCAATCTAGGTGGAAGTTACCAATGGGAAAGACTTGATAAATTAGAAAAAACAGACTTCCTTCAGCTAATATTCCAGGAAAAGCAAATCTACTTCCCATCCTCCATCCTCAAAGAATCCAGTTTGGAAAATTTTGTGTGACATTTTAATGAAACCTATTTACAGGACAATTTAAATTCAGATTTATTGTTCAAAGGGAGCAAAACAGGACTAAAATTATAATCACCGTTAAATGCAGAATTAAAGATAGAGTAAAATAAAATGATTTCCTAGAGTAAAATCCTAATTTAGTAAAATTAATGTGTAGATGAAAAAAAAAAGCTTTTTTTCAAAGCATGTGATGTTGAAAGAATTTTAAATTCACATAACATTAGCCCAAATGCTATAGTTTCCATATATTTCTTGCCAATTTCTTATAATATTAACAACTGAAATGATAATACAATAATCAAGAGCATGATATTAACATAGGCTCAGTAACTTCACTGACTTGTAAAGGCAGCCAGGATTTCATTACTTTTACTGTCCCTGGATCCTCCGTCTCTGCTTCCCCGCTGTCATGGGTTCAGGAGGTCTCTACAGGCCCTTCCCAAGGCTGCTTCGGTGGGCCAGCTGACCGTGGCCTGAACTGTCACCAGAACCAAGCTCCTTCCCACTGACCAGCACAACACTTATTTGATGTTCCTGGGATTGGATCGGTGAGATGCAATTTCTCCAAGAACGCCACCAAAATGGAATTGTAAGCTATGCTTTGGATACCAACACAGAGTTCATAATGGCAGGAAGTTTTATTACCGGAGAGAGTTAATTCATCGGCTAACACAACATATGCTGGGTTTTTCAGCTGCTTTGGCTTCTGATTTTACTAAATATTTCAGGAAATAAAACACATGAGTATTTTCTGGTTTTTTGAAAGGAACATTTAATGTTTATTCGATCAATTTTGTATACCTATTTCTGGTAAGCTGAGCAACTACTTTGTAGGTAACCAAATGTAAAGGAATACTCATTGTTAATTTCTACTAAAAATATGGGTTCAGATTCAATGCTTAATAATTCTTAAGCATTGTCATAATATCACTCCCTTGATAGATACTGATACATTTAAATTTTTTTGTATTTTTTATCATAAGGAAAAATGGTAGGAAACAGAAAACGTTCAGAAAGCTGCACCTCCCATTTTCCTAAAATGCATGTCTAGCATAGAATTATTTATTATATATACTAAGGAGATCATAACTTCTCTATGTTACTGTACAGTACAGCGAAAAAATGCAACACACTAAGTAAGGTGGCTTGTTTCATTTGGGGCTTATCGACATGCAAGATATTTTTAAATGTTGAGGGTTTTTTTTTTTTAATCAGAAGGTCACAAAGCTTTAAGAAAGTCCCTCTCAAATTTGAGGAATTAAATATTTAAACAAAACTGCTTTACATCATAAGTCACAATATTCATGAAAAGGTACACACAGACTTGTAACAAAAGCATCAACTGAGCAGAAAGAAAAGGAAGGGCAGCAGAAGCAGCAAGAGAGGAAGGAGAAAACCTGTGCCAGCCTGCAGAGGCCTTGGACAGCCAGACGGTGCCCCACATGGTGTCTCAAGCTCCAAAGGCCTGCAGCTCTGATTGCCAGGAGACCAGGCCTGTGCCACTGTGAGCAAAGGAGACGCAGACTAGCAACACTCATTCTAGGTCTCTCCTCAAGAGTTGAAGTTGTCACATTATAGGGCTATGTATACACTCATTGTACAACAGTTCAACTAGTACTAGGAAAATCCTGAAACAGCCTGTGTATCCATTAATGGATGAATGGATAAAGAAAACAGGGTATCTATACATGGTGGAGCACTATTTGGCTATGAAGAAGGGTAACTTTTGGGCTGGGGAGATAGCGCACCATAGTTAAGAACCTGGCTGGCAAAGGCAAGGTCTTGAGTTCAATTCCAAGTATTTTTTTAAAAAAGGATAAATTTTATACATTTGTAGGAAAGTGGACACACCTGGAAAATATGTTAAGAGAAATAAATCAGACACACAAGCTTAAATACCATGTGCTATCTTTCATCTGAGTAAAGCAAAGTGTAAATAAAGAGCAAAATATAGGTTTCATAGAACAGGGAGCTAGATACATCTCATGGCAAAGGGACCCAGGAAACAAGGCTGAGGGGTAGAAAGGGGAAGTAAAAGGATTCAAACTGTGTCATGCACACTGTACCAAATACAATGATGTAAACATGGGACATCATAAATATGAGCTAAAAATAATAATATTAGCAATAATAATGAAGACAGAGAAAGGAGGTTCTAGAGTTGGAAAGACAGGTTGTCGCAGGTAAGCAGGGAAATAAAATAGAACAAGATATGCTATGTTTAGACGACTATGAACTTCATGAAATGCAAACAGGTACCAATAAAATAAAGTCTTTACTCAGACTAAAAATAAACAGAAACAAAGCAAAATTTCAAGGCTTTGTGATTAAATAGAAGGCAAGGAGGGAAGCTGGCAAAAGGGAACACTTTAAAATGATGGAAACACAAGATTCTAGGAAGAGGACGAAATTTAGAGGAAGATCTGTTCATTACCTAAGCAGCATAAGAAGTGATGGAAAATCACTGTTCTCTAATTCACACAAATTTATGTACATGTCCAAAGATTTAAAAATGTTATCTAAACAAGAATTCTTTTATATATTACTTCCTGGATCCTCTTAACAGATCTTCAGTCTACTAAGTTTGTCCAGTTTTATTACACTGGACCAAGAGTCTAAGCCCTCCTTAGATCCAGTATTTTGCATTAGGCAATTATAGCATCTCTTCAAAATACACAGCGCTGTAGCTGAGCATGGTTGCACAAACCTGGAATCCCTGCTTTTGGGAAGGTTGAAGCAGGAGAAAAGTTTGAGGTCAGCCTGGGCAACATAGCAAGATTCTATCTCAAAATAGAAAATAAAAGAGCTGGGGATGTAACTCAAAGGTAGACTGCCCTGAAGCAGCCCTTATGTAACATTTTTGAGGTTTCCTAACTTTGTTTTTTTGTTTGTATTCAGCACAGGGTCTACAGGGTCTCATTACACAGATCAGACTCATAGTGATCCTCCTGTTTTCAGCCTCCCAAGTGCTGGGATTACAAGCGTGCATCACCATGTCCAGTCTCAGTTGCCATCTCCAAGCGCCACAGGGTGGGGCTGGCACTGCACGCAGGGGATCAAACCCCAGCTGCTCTATGTGCCTAAGCAGGCACTTTAATCCAATGGGTATCTAGTGGGGTTTCAGCGTGGTTTTAATTTGTACTTCCCTAGTGACTAAGGGATGTTAAACGCTGGAAATGTTTTCTTGCTTCAGTATTTCTCACTGCTTTGGAAAAGTTCTTCGTATACTTTTCATAAAAATTCCATGCTACAGATACTTACTGTAAATATTTTCTCCTACACTGTATGTTGCCTCATAAATTCCCGCCTCATGCATTTTGGAGACAAGATTTAATTTGAATTTTTTAAAAAATTTGCATGTCTTATTTAAGACACATTTGCATAACTCAAAGTCATAAGAAAATGGTAGTTTTCATCTCTAAGTGTTAGTGTTTGAGTGTTTATGTTTAGTATTACTCCACAGAGTTAATTTATGTAGCTGCATAAGGAACAGTAGAAAAGAATTCTTTTGATATATATATATATATATCTCCAGTTGTTGCAGCACTCTATACTGAAAAGATTTTTTTCTTTCCCCACTGAATTTCTTTGACATTTTCCTTACAAATTAAATTGCTCATATAGCCTGAGTTAGTCTATTTTTGGACTCCATGTCCCATTGATCTCTTTATCTATCTTTATGTCAATATTGCATGCTCTTGAGTATTACAGCCTTAAAATAAGTCTTGAAGTTAGTTAAAGAAACTCTTACAACATCATTCACTGCTCTTTCAAAATTGATGTGACTATTGAAGGTACTTAGTTTTCTCATAAATTTTATCGTTTGTCAACATCTATAAAAATGAAGGACTGAAACAGTTGGAATTTTCTTATTTTGCAGGATGTTTGTTTAAAAGTGACAGAAGCCTTAAGTGGGTTTGTAACAATACAAAAAAATGACATTTTAAAGAGATTCTACTTCCCACTTACTATTTTTTCTAATGTAAAAGATTTCAATTGATTTTTGAAAATTTATCATGGGAATTATATATTTTAAAATCCTTGAACAATTTCTATTAATTGTTTTCTGGATTTCGTAGGATCATCTACATATATATATATATACAGATATATATACAGGTCATGAGCAAATGGTTTCTCTTTTTAAAAATTTATATTTATTTATTTATTTGGTACAGGGTCTTGCTACGCAGCTCAGACTCATAGTGATCCTCCTGTCTCAGCCTGCCCAGCGCTGGCATTACAGGTGTGCACCACCACATCTGGTTTTCATGGCCAGCATGGCACCCACAGGTTTCAGGGGCTGGCTCAGCATACAAGGCCAGAGATCCAACCAGAGTCCTTGTGCTTGCCAGGAAGGCACCTGGAATGCTCATCTATCTGCCCAGCCCAGGTTTCCCTTTTCTCTTATTTCAATTTTTATTTTCAAATATTTCCTTTTGTCAGTTGAACTGGCTAGGACTTAGTAGAGGGACACACAACATTGTTGCATGTATTGGCAAAATTTGTTCTTAACCTTCCCTGTACACAGATATGATGACAGTGGATATCTTTGCCTTATTTTCTGCTTTAAGGAAAAATGCAATATATTGTGCTTGAAATATATATATATATGCATATACATATATATGTATATATGTATGTGTATATATAATTTTGGGGAGGTCTTTTTTTAAGATAGGTCTCACTGCACAGTTCAGGCTGGCTTTGAGCTCACTTTGTAGCCCAGGCTGATCTCAAACTTGCAACAATTTTCTTGCTTTAGCCTCCTGAGTGCTGCGATAATATGTGAGTGGCATATAAATATATAAACATAAATATATGCAAATATTATATATATATATTTATGTATATACATATAAATATTTGATTAATTACATCTATTGATTTTCAAGTTTTTAACTTAACTCCATATGACAATCTATGATCAATACATAAAATATTTTGAAGACACTGAAGATATTACTAGATTCACTTTGCTATAAGAATTTTAAGAATTTCTATATTCATAAAGGATACTATTCTATAAATTTATTTTTAGTGGTCTGTTTCTCTGGTTGTGGTATCAAAGTTATACTGACTTTACATATTGAGTTGGGAAGTGTTTCTGAATCCTCTTTTTCTTTCTTTTTAGTTTGTTAAAAGTACATCAATATGTGCTACAACTTTTTCAACAGATTTTGTTGGATTTTCTTAGTCAGATATTTACTTCATCCTATACCACTTGTGATCTTACAGTAAATAAGATAACCTGTGCATCTCATCTAAGCTGTTGAAGCTATTCCCATGATTTTGCTCAAGATACTCCTCTACTTTACCCTTAAACTCTACAGAATCTGTAGGAATACTGATTTTTACATTTCTAACACTGGTACTTTGAGCATGCTCCTTTTCTCTTGGCCAGTCATCTAGGGTCTATCAATTATTTTGATCTTTACAAAAATATATAATTTTGTTTTAATTTTTTTCTGCAATTTAATTTTCATTACATTAATCTCTCCTGTTACTTATATTTCCATACTTACTTTAGTTTTGATTTCTGCTGGTTAGAGCCTTAAGCTTATAATTTTGTGCAGTTTTTTTAAACACAGGCACTTATAGATATAACTTTGTGTAAGTGCTATTGCAGATGTATCCTATAGTTTTTTAAAATTTTCATTCAGGGAATGGAAGATCATAAAAAAGAATTAATATATGTTATATAAATGTAGCAATTCCTCATAAAGAATGTAATAAATACTACAAACAAAAATTTAAGTACTTTTAACATCTCCTTAGTTATTACAAAACTATTAATTACCAAACATTTGCGTACTTTCAAACATTTCTTTCAGATTGATTTCTAATTTATTATGATTAGAGAACATACATTGTATAATTCAGTCATATTAAATAGAGATTTGTTGCATAGTCTAGAATATGGTCTATCTTACTCAATATTCCATGTACTTTGGAAGGTAATCAGTATTATTATTTTAAATGAAGTGTTTTATAAATTCTCATTCCATTACAGTAGGTAACGAGGTCCCAGCATTTCCAAAATATGACTTTCCAGGTATTTAAATTTCTATTTTTCTTTTTAGACTTTCAGATTTGGAAAGTTATTATTCTACATGCTCAACTATTTTGACTAATGAAACAAGGTGGTTAATGGTAATAAAAGACCAACGAATTAAGGAATACCAAGATTAATAATAAAAAGAATTAAATTAGGTCCCTCTGGGCTTTGACAGATAAACTTAAGATGGTATAATAAACTTTTACAGTTTAATTTTATCTTTGCCACATGGAGTTTCTCATAAATAATTTAGTTTTCCTAAACAGAAAGCTCAAATATCAAATTCTACTTTCTCATTAAGTTATAAAGCAATGTTTACAAATACAGAACATACAATGCACTTGGCCTGTCTCAGTTGGTTATGTGCAAGTTTTAATCTGCCATATAAGCTTCACCTTTGTTGACAGCAAAGAAAGTTGTTTTTTAATGGATGGGATATGAATATGAATGACAAATGTGTTTTTGAGAGTTTATGTCTAGTATTGATACTTTTAAATGTTTATTTAAAGCTCCTAGCAATGTTCTGAAATTTACTGTCACCAGTTGACAAATGGAGAAACAGAACAGCATACAGGTAACTGGGGACAGGCAGGCAGCAATGGTTTTCTGCCTCGAGATCCTGTGCTTCTGTCCTCCACACTGCATTGCTCTTCATGACCAGAAAAGCCCCTTCTGGGGAGCCATTTGGAGAATCTTTGATGTCTCATCAAAGTATTCAATGTATAAGTTAAACCCAGCAAATTCTGCAGCACAAGGCCCACCAAACTTCAACAGGCCAATGGTAACAGAGAATAATGAGCCCTTCCTGCAACCACACAGCCCAGGTAAAATACAATTGAAACGTCTCTGCAACCACAGTGCTTTGAGAAGGAGATCAGGTGCTCACGAAGTAAGAACAGATCCAGATGCTTCAGATTTGTCTCAAGAAAGATTTTCACAAAGAAAATGAAAAGAAATATGAAGATGCATAAGAGTCCTTGGAATTCCGCAAGCACACACGGCAGCCTGAGTCCAGTATCTGATGATGCAAGTCCTCTCAGGGAGTCCAAGGCAGACAAAAGAGGAAAACCCGACGTTGGCCAACTGCTAGATTGTACCCAAGATGTAATGGCAAGATTCATAAGAATAATGTACCATTAAACAATACTGAATGTTTTATCTGACCTCATCACTATTACCTAGGGTTCCATGTGGTAGATATGCAATTTTATATTTCCTTGTGGTTATATCTAAAAAGTAAAACCAGATGGGTGAATTATGTACTTTGTTTAATGTACTTTAAGAGATTAGTTTCCATATGGAATTTATATGAAATTATTTTTAAGAGAAATTTTGTGTTTTTTATGTATACTCTGTCCTATGTCTGTTGCACATGCTTGACAGTAACATGTGTCTAGTGGCTGCTGGACACTGAAAGTGGAGAGATGGACAGGAACTTTCACTGAGTATCTATGATGCTATCATTGGTCAAGGGAAACCAAGGAGTGAAAAAGCCAACCTTGAGACTTTCAGCAGAAACAACATGGGCAAAATTATCCGTAACAATTTATGACAGATTGTTGTGAATTTGAATAATAGTGTGCATTAAGTGGTAAGACTGAAGAGGGTTTCACATATAAAATATACAGTCAGCACATACACAGAGAGGTACCTGACAATATGTACTTGATATATTCTGGTAACTGTAGATGAACCCATTTTCAATAATTCATATGAGAGTAAATTTCTTCAATGTTCAATAATTAGTCAATTCAAATGTCCAAAAGAACAAAGGATACAATATGTAACATAGGAACAAGGTAGCAAGTAAAAAAACCTCAAAATACTAGTCTTTAGGCAAATTCTGGCTTATCATTAACGAGAAGCTACTAAAATATATTTAAATGGGAAATGATATATGAAGTTTCATATACAGAAGTAAAAGGTTAACTGAGAGAAAAAGATGAACTACAAAGAGACAAGCTAAATCTTTTGTGTAGTCTGAATCATTAACTGATGAGCAACCAATACAAACATTCACAGTGGAAGAGATGGGAGAAAAAAGGGAAAGCAGACTGGGAAACACAAGAAACCTAGAATCACCTTAAGGCTAAGAATGTATGGCATTCATGAAGGAGAAAAACTGGAAGAATGAACAGTAATATATGAAATGGACTAAAGGCTTCAATTGAGAAAAACATGAAAAACTGTTCTTACGGTGAATGCTTGGCTAAACTAAATAAAAGAATCAGTTATCAGCCGCACAGGAAGGCTATATACCTTGATGTGTACAAACATATATACTGCAGAAATGTCATTTACTCTTTTGCTCAGCTGCATAACTGCAAACCATTCCCTTTAGCAAGACACGAATGAAAGCAATAGCGGGTTGTCTACATAGTGAAATCATTTGTGTATGTATCACATTTTGCTACTACATCATTGTCTGTGTTTTACATGACATGACTAAGTTTTGTGTGCTCTGTATTAATAAATCCTTACATAAGCCCCATAAGGATTTCTCTAAAAATAAACCTGGCCTGCTAAATAGTATGTGGTCCAGTATGAATTTTAATAAATCTCATAAATTCCTATTGGATGCATTTGTGAGACTTTTTCTGGTGCTATCTCTCCCATGTCTACTTACAATCACACTATGCCAGCTTCTTTTTTCATGTCTTGAAAAACCCTCTTCAGCCCCCTCCTGATCTGTGCCCTGAGAAGATGAATGCTATAGACTACATCAGGGTCATTCAGTCTTGTCCAAAATGACAATCTACTTCATCAGAAAAAGAAGTTCTGCGCATGGTAGCATGTCTAAAACAGCCAGGTTCTGTCCACTTAATGCTTGTAGTACCTTCCCCATTACCCCAGAGCTGGTACAGCCAAAAATAGCCTCTAAGCAAAATTCTCCCAGATTGAGGACTGCTGTCCTCACAGTGTGCTCCTTGGCCTTTTGGCTGACAGGGCAGTTTGGCCAGTGCGAAGACCAGAAAAAGGACACAGAAGGAAAGTAAGGTCATGTGGTTTGCTTCCAGAAGCCACGATTTCCTCCCCGAGGCCATGTAGGCAGCTTATGTTTCCCCAAAGATAACACTTTGGGCAGCTGTCCTCAAACAGCACTGTGAGCTCAGGTTCTTCTGTCTCTCCTCCCTTCCGGCATATGATATAGGGTAAAAAAAGGTACCTACCTTTTTTAGCCTATTTTGGCCTACTACTGAAATAGCATCCATCATTACCATCACAAGAAACTTTAACTCCTTGTATTTTTCTTAATTTTGTCCAAACTTTCATAATAGGTCATTTTATAAATTATTTTCAAGTTTCCTAATGTGTATATGTGTCCTGCAGGGATTAAAGCTAATATGCAGTAAGACACTTTTTCAAAACAGTATCCAATGGTCACTGAGAGGTGCTCCCCGTCTTAGGCCCAATCAGTGGAATGTTTCGTGCCCTCGGCCTTACATTAATCACCTACTGACCTTGTATTTTAGACCTTGAGTTGCTTAACGAAGGCCAACTGTGAGTAACAATATCACTAAAAGCATTCATTTTTACTGTGCTTCTATGAAATAGGGATATAAATGGATAATAATGAATACGAAATCAGTGGAACTGTAAATAACTACATCAAAGAAAGAAGTGTTGGGACTGACTCCATAGATAGTATATACCCATTTCACTATTTTATTTTTGCATCTTAGAAAGAAGCAAAGAAGTAGAGATACATGATTGTTAGTTAACAGTACTGCACTCATCGCACTCATTCTTGAGACAATAAATTCTTGGGGTTTGTTGTTTGTGAAGGCCTTGATTATGTTAGACACTGTGCAAGGTACAAAGGCAAGATATGGCTTTAATCAGTGGAAGAATTTATGATCTCACGAGGCATCAGAAAACTAGGTGGAAGTAAAAGTTGGACGTTATCATGTCAGTATGACGACTGGATCTCCACAATGCCTATAAAAAAAGCTACAAAACAGGCTCGCAATAGATAGTAGTTGAATACATGAGGTTAACGGACAAAGAAAACCCACACAGAGTACAAAACTTCACAGTGCTCTGTTGAAGTCATCTGGATAACACACTTTTCCTACTTCCTAACTGTATTCCTGGCTTATCTTATATCCATCAATTGTTTGTGATTAAATGAAACACTAACTGGTCTATTCATGCTCATTTCAAATGGCTACATTAATGATTATTTGTAACACAAATACTTCTTCCATAAATCTTAAATACAGATATTTGTACACCAAATCTTACAAAAGTAAAGTACAACTATGAAAATGTAAGATAACTGAAAGAATGTGAAACAAAGTTCCTACTACTACTACCATTCCTACTATCCTGGGGATGTATCTAACCTGAGACTTACATCTCTTTTTTAGACTATCTTTAAACCCGAGAGTTGTATATACTTCTTTTCCTAATTCCCAAATCCCCATATTACTTTCAGCTTGTGTTAGTTTGATACTTCATTAAAATTATTAAAGTCAAAAACCAGCAAATTACTACAGTGGCGGTGAACTGGTAGTATGCATGCCACAACATGCTGTTTGTTATCAATGGAAGCTTTGCAAGCTTTGCCATCACTCCATAGCTAGAACTAAATGCACAGCTTGCATTAGGGTTCACTCTCACGGGAACAGTTCTAACACATGCGTAACACCATGTATGGACAAATATAAAAAGACAGTGTCAGCTCTGAATATACCTGCTTTGCACCTTCTCATCCCTCTGCACTGTGCCAGAGCCCCTGGAAACCACTGACCTTTTCACTGTCTCTATAGCTCTGTCATCCCCAGAATGACACATAGTTGGAATCATATTGTATGTAACCTTTTAAGACTGGCTTATTTACGTATAAGTATATATATATATATATATATATATATATATATATATATATATATATATATATTTAAAGTTTCTCCATGTGTTTTGTGGTTTGATAGCTCATTTCATCACTGACTAATATTCCATTGCGTGGAGAGGCCAGTTTGTTTACCCATTCAGCTACTGTAGAATTCTTGGTTGCTTCAAAGTTTGGCAATTATGAATAAAACTACCATAACACTCATGTACAGTTTTATGGGTAGACATAAGTTTTTAGTACATTCAGATCAGTACCAAAGAACATGACTGTAGGATCTTATGTGAAGTCTAGGTTTAGTGGTGTAAGACACTGCCAAACTATCTTCTAAAGTGACCGTACACTTTCATGCCCATTAGCAATGAATGTGAGACTGCTGCTTCACCAGCATCTGCACTACCTCTCCCGGATTTTAGCTGTTCTAAGAGGTGGATAACGGTTGCAATTTGATAACTGGGTCATGGACTGGCAAGTGGTCTAGGAAAGACCACAGAACCAGAGGCTCTGCTTGCTTAGCGAGGTAATGAGGAACTGAACGGAGACTACAGAAGTGGCACAGGGTAATAAATGATTTTTTAACAGTTAATCTAAGAATGACCAATTAAAGAAAGCTTGACTTGTGCCGCACAGAACATAAATCTTTTATCACTAAAAAATATCGGTCCCTGTTAATCATTAGCAATCTTAGTAACAGGCCAATTATTCTGCTAAGTGTGGATATGCAGATAGGGACTGTAATAAAAATGTACAGAGATAGGCACTGAGCTTGGGTTCTGTTGATTTCAGGGTTTGTTTGTTTTTTTAGTTTTTTGGGGGGTTGCTCACCAACCAAGATTTTGGTTCTGCTCACTTCTATGATCTTTGAGGATATATTTATGAAATAGAGATGATACTACTTTGTCTACTTTGATGCTGTTGTAGTAATAACAGTGAAGGTAATATTAATGTTAATAACACCAAACACTTAGACCTGCACTGTCTAAGTGTTTGGTGTTATTTTTAAATTATGCAAATAATTTAAAAATTATAAAGCACTATGTAAAGTATAATATGTATCAGTGAGGACCCTTATTCTAAGAGTTTATCATTTGACAGAAAGCACACACTATTCACAGTAGAATTCTAAACTTGGGATGTGAAATATTTCCTGAAGAGTACCAAGGAGGAACACAAGATGATTGCGAATACTAAGCTATTTCAAGTCAGGTTCTGGTACTACATTTATTCCATGTAATCATCCCCCACATCTCTGAGATGTGGATTTTATTATTCTCATTCTTTATAGATGAGGAGATGAGGTCAGTGAATAACGAAGCAACTTGTTCATGGTCCCACAGTTAAAGAGAAGGTAGTTATAGTCTTCATTGGAAACTGGGGAGGGCTACAATGCTTAGACATGGATCATTCCCAGAACTCAAATTACTGGAAATCTGTACTATGTATAATTATTCTTACTATTAGTGCTAAAATGTGGGGTCTCTTTGCATAGAGATCCACAGTGCAGGATTCTTATTTTCCCAAAAATCAGTTTGAAGGGCCAGCCAAAGAGCTCAGCAGATTAAAGGTTTGATCCTGAGGCCTGCTGTGCCGGCTCCACTTCCTGGGCATGCCGACACATCCACTGAGACTGGACACAGGGGCGCACGCCTGTAATCCCAGAACGTGGGAGGCTGTAAGCAGGTGAATCACTGTGAGTTCGATCTAGTAGTGAAACCCTGAACATCCAGTAGACCCTCCCCTAAACTACAAAAAATATATCAATTTGAGACATTGGTTCTGCACCCATAGTTTTATGTTTTATTCTATCTACTTAAAAAATATATATATATACCTTCTTTCTATTTGTGACCTTCAGTACCAAGAAATACTGGATAAGATATCAAGATAAATTGGTGGAAGATTTAGTATCCCATTTCATCTTTGTGGTTGTGTAGAAGCTAAGAGGCTTGGAATCAGTCCAAACTGATAAGGAGAAAAGGACACTGAATTCACTGTCTAGAGTGCAAAACAGATCTGGGAAAGCTATTACTTTAGCTTTTTCAGGGATTTAATATGTGGATAAGACTGAAAAGAAGAGTTTGAATATCTTACACAGAGATGCTATACTCTGTATTTCCTGAGATGTCATTCTTTCTTCTGTCCCCGAATACACCACAGTGTATGCACTGCACAGAAAAGTGTGCTAACACTTCTATTGTTTCTATGGTCTCATTTATGCTTTTTGTTTCCATTTTCTTTTTTTCATGTATTTGGTTATTACAAGGTCTCACTAGGTAGCTCAGACTAGTAGTGATCCTCCTGTTTTCAGCCTCCCCAGCACTGGGATTACAGGCATGTGCCCAGTCTCAGTGGCCTGCTCAGCACACCTGGGGATGCGGCCAGGGCAGCATGTCGTGCAGGGGATCGAACCCTGGTCCCTGCGCTTGCCTAAGCAGGCACTTAGTCCACTGAGCCATCTCTCAGCTCACCTATGATTCTGTTTTGTGGATTGTTTTGTCATTCAAAATCATTATTACAGCCTACACTACAGTATGAAACCCTGTCTCAAAAAAGTAACCTTTATTGCTATATAAGGACCACCTTCAACTCTGATTCAAAATACAGTCTTTAGAAAGGGTGAAAACTAAAATATAAAATTCATTTCTATCTCACATCACATAAAGTACCTGAAATGAGCAAATAAAAGAGGGAAAAATTTAATGTCTATGTGATAACAGTTCCTGAAAGAAGGGCTGACAGCTTAAGCTTATGTGAAGTGTGCCTGAAGGAAACCAAACAGTGTCACTGGCTCAGTAAGGGACAGTGCATGAAGTGTGACAGTATCTTTCTAGGGTGTTTCCCAGCAAAATACAAAGGAAACAATGTACGGAGTCTAAAAAGAAAACTCCAATGCTATAGCTGGGGATTCTGTTTTAACTATTTTAAGGTACATTCCCAAGATAACAACTATAACTACTAGAAAGCTAATAAACTTCTTTTAATAGTTCAAGGAAATAAAAAAGTCATATTCCGCAATGAGACATAATTCATAAGTAATACAAAAAGCAGGCTGCAAATTTCTATGTCCAAGAAAACTAGATATATCATCAAAAAAAAAAAAAAAAAAAAAAAAAAAAAAAAAAAAAAAAAAAAAAAAAAAAAAAAAAAAAAAAAAAAAAAAAAAAGGAAAACACTAGTTGCATATGCTGGAGGAGTACAACTTTTCAAAAGTATATTTTCTGAATGTTTAAAATTAACATTAAAAGTGCTCAGTGGACTAAGCACTTCCCTGGCAAGCACAAGGGCCTGAGTTCAATCCCCGGTTTCCACAAAAAATAAAAAAGATAAAATTAGCATTAAAGAAAGAATTAACCTTCATACTGGAAAAGCTACAGTTTGGGTTCAGTTAACGCTTTAGAACTTGGCATAGAGATACATACCTGCAGTCTCAGCACTGGGGAGGCTGACACAGGAGGATCTCTGTGAATTCAAGGCTAGCCACAATAACATACCAAGACCCTAACTCATACAAGTAAACCAATGAGTAAAGAACAACCACAAATTCAGGGCAGAAATATTCACGTATAAAACACTATGAAAAAAATCAAGCAAAATTTAGGATGAAGATCCATATAACCAATTTCCCAATATTTTTATATAAATGTTGGTGCTAAGCAAAAAACCAAATTTGGTGAGAAAAAGAAGATGGCCTTCATCCTAAAACTGCTGCTGCACTGACTTTGTAAGGCCAGAAAAGTGTAGTACCGAAACCGGCCGCTGCGGTCGCCTTCTACCTTACTGTCTCGGACAAGGTCCAAGAACCTGAAGTGACAAAATTGTGTCCTTCCACCCATGTTGTACACACATGTTTACTGGCCCACATCTACCGCTACGTATATTACAGATTCAAGAGTGAATGTATCTGAAGTTTGCCTTGGGTGTATAGCTCGTGGCCCTAGAACATTATCTTGTTACAGGCTCTCGATTCATTTCTTCTTATAGAAGAGAAATTGTTAATCTACAATGATTTCAATCAAATAAAACATTACAATAGTTAGAATGTGCCTGTGGCTTTGAAAAAATTCTTTATTACTAAGAAGATAGGCAGCTCACAGTGTATAGCTGCTGAATTTATAATCTTCTAGATGTATCAGTACAGGCTGTAAATTAAAAGAGTTACAAATTCTTCCTCTTGGCCCTTGATCAACAACAGAATTGAGGGGCTGGGGAGATGGCTCAGTAGAATAAATGCTTCCCTGACAAATGCAAGGGTCTGAGTTCAATCCCCAGTTCCACCAAAAACAAAAACAAAACAAAACAAAAAAAAAGCCAGCTGACAAATAGGCAATACAAAGCTAACTAGACTTTAACATTTTTCTCTGCTCTGAGTGAAATTTTCACTGTGGCTGTATTCCAGAGAAATAAACAGAGGAACCTGTGTCTCAGTTAGCACTTTGAGAATTCCTCACAGGTGACAATCTGGGCAGTAACAAATGACACTATTTTCCTCAGTGTGTGACCTTTCTCCCATCTTATCTTCTTCTCACTGACCACAGTTGCATTCCCTGCAGAGGAGTTCATATTTCACAACTGCCACCATGGCCTAAGAAGTAGAGCGAGGCGTAGTCCTCTTTCAATGTGCCTAAATATTTCACTCAGTATTTATATTCCAATTGCCTTAAGCGAGATTGAGTACGTTGGGCTAGAAGACATGGAGGGCTGTTTAGGAGGGCATTCCTTTTCAAAGGAAAACACCCAGTGGCACAGTGAGAGCAGCACACCCTCATTTTCAAGCAATCGGAAGCACCCTGCCTTGATGGCCCTGGTCTTTCTGGCACCTCATGCTCCCCATCTACTTGACATTGGATGCCTGTGGTTCAGCCCATCTGTCCAACAGTCATTCTAAGTTTTGAGTTACTAAGAAAATATTTCATGGGATATGAATAATGTACACTTATAAGCAGCTTATAAATCTCTAAGATGTACTTCATCAGTGAAATGGCTCGTTTGTTATTATGAAGAAAATTAACTTCAAGTATTCATGTATGATAACTGCTGTTGTCGACTAAGACACAGTGAAATTTCATGAAAAGCTGAAGTAGAAAAAAAGATGTCCTTGCTATTTTAAACATTCCTATAGTTTGTCTTCTTAAAAATATCAGACAACAGAGTCAGAGTTTTTGAAGAAAAGTGTTATTTATCTGCTTTTAGAACAAACTGATCAGGGCCAGGGAGATGGCTCAGTGCAATAAGCGCTTCCCAGGCAAGTGCAAGGGCCTGAGTTCAATCCCTGGTTCCACACACACACACACACACACAAAAAAAAGAACAAACTGATCATACTTTCTAAATGAGTCTTTTTGATATATTTAGGAAGGACTGAAACTGTAGTTGGTAGATCAAAGAGCAGAGGAAGACAGTTAGCTGGAGGACAGCACATAAGGAGAAATGAGAAAAAAACTGAGAACTCACATCTGCCAGGTAACACAGGACCTTAGAACCACAGTGCAGCTGGATTTCATTCTGTGTACCAGAAGACTGCATGGGATAGCTGACAGCAGGGACAGACATCATGAGCTTTAAAAGAACTGTTCTGGCTGGTCCAGGGCAACCTCACCAGGATGTAGAAGCAGAAATAGAGAGACTAGTGAAGAGGGAAGGAGCATGGGAGAGAAATGATAAAGAAGATAGCAGCACAGAAAGGAGATGTGGATGAGACTGCAGATTTATTTCTGAAATAAAGGTGAAATGATTACCTCAAAAAGGAAGGGTAGGAGAGTTATGGCATATCTGCAAATGCTGAGATCAAAGTAAGGTGAAATTACTATGTGATTTATAGCGTAGGGAAAGTGTTTTGGAGTTTTGAGGACTTGAGTTGGTTTTCTATAAGCTTGAATAAAATTTTTAAAAAATGAAATCCTTCCCAGGGACAAAGTAGAGCTAAAAGGTGCATATTGTATCAGGTAATTAGGAAGTATTCTGAAGATATGTGAAGAACTTTGTTAAGTATTTTGAAAATACATGGTTGAAAATAGAGACCAAATGAAGTAAGGTTTGAGTAACAGGATTTGACCTTAGATCCTAATTCCATAGGTAGTGCAAAGCAACTGTCTAATTTCCTAGTACCAGTCTTGTTAGTAACTCCCAAATTCCCAGGACACCAATTTAAAAAGTGCACTGCCATACACCATTTCATACAATACAAATGTGTAAGTGTTGTAGGAAGCTGAGTTAGAGAGAAATATTATAGGGAATCTGACAGGGCTGGGGCCTTAAGGAGCACAGAAGACAAGATATCTTGAAACTGTGGAAGGCACACTTGCTGTGGGCCAGACCTCAAGACAAAAGATTAAATAAATGCAGCCACACACCTCCCCATGGATGGACATCAGAGACTGATTTCTAAGTAAGTACCAGTCACCGTGAAAAAGTAAGAGTTGCAGCTCAACACCCTACAGGAAAAACTCCTGTTCTCATGTCCAATTGCTACATGGTTCCCTTCCCCGTCTGATCCCAATTTAACCAATTTTACCTGAGCAACTGTACTTGTAGTCTAATTGGTTGACCATAGTTTTGTTCCACCTCACATGTGAGTTTCCATGTTTTCCACTTAACACCTGCCTCACCTTCTCGATTCCCTCTATAAAAATCCCTAGAAAAGACAACTTCCTTGGCAACCCACTCAGGTCCCTTTATGTCCCTTTCTGGGACAGAAGCTTTCTTTCCCCAATAAATATATTCTGCTCTTAACCTCTCTTGTTCCTAAAATTCATTCTAAGGTTTTAGAGAACACAAGCTCCGTCCAGGTATCTTTCAGGTTGGGAGTTTCTTTCCCCTACAAGGATTAATTTTAAAAACACTAATAAATTGAACAACTCTGAGAAGATAAAGAGAATTTCTGAAGTAAATGCAACCATAATATCTCCTGATATAAGGGAATGAAACTCCCAACCCGAAAGATACCTGGGCCGAGTTCATGTTCTCTAAAACCAACGAAAGAATTTTAGGAACAATGGAAGACCACAATATATTTATTGAGGGAAAGGAAGGTCCTGTCTAAGAGGACACAGGGGGACTCGAATGGGTCCAGAGATTTTTATAGAATAAAACCATATGGTGAGATAGGTCTAAGGTGGTGAACATGGGAACTCACTTAGGTGGACATGAGATGAGAGAAAACTACGGTCAACCAGTAAGGTTACAAGCACCACTGCTCAGGTAAAACTGATTAAATCCAGGAGGGGACCAAAGGGGGAAGTGAGTCATGTAGCAAGCAGGTATGAATACAGAACAGGAGTTTAGCCTGTGGCCAGTAGTAATTGGATTTGCCACTCTTCTGGCTTCCTTAAGGTGATGATCAACCCCAGATGCTTATCTTTAGGGAGGTAAGCTTTGGTTCAATCTTTGGTCTGTAGGTCTGGCACATCGCTGGAGTGTCCATCTCTCTTAGAATTGCAAGGTATCTTGTCTTCTGTGCTGTCTCCTTGAGGGCTTAGCCCTGTCTGATTGCGTAGAATATTCCTGTCTAATTCATCTGCCTGTAACACTCCCACACCTCACCCACAAATACCTTAAATCCCTCATACACATACATATACCTGAAACAGTAAATCTCTAGTCATAATATAAAGCATATCTAAAAAATAAGTTAATGTCTTACAGTTGCTTTTTGTAAAAGCATCTATTAGTTTCCAATAAGAAATAAGAATGTGTAAAGGAGAGGAAAGAATTTATCCTTTCAATAAAGAATGAAAACAAAATTTTGGTAGCTAGGAGAATCGCATAGTTTTCTCAAAAACTTTCAGTATGTGTATCACTTGGAAATGGCATGTCAGGAATTTTTCTCATCTGAAATATCTTAATTTGTATGCATAAATTATTTTTAAATATGAAAACTTAATTTCTATTTACAATTTAATTTTATTCAAAAATACATGTATTAATGGCTCGATTTTTGCTGCATTTAATAAACAAGTCCAAAAATGCAATTTATTTTAGTGTAACCCTAGACATTTAGGATGATCAGACATGCTAATTACTATTTCCCAAGTAATGGAGACCAGCAAGATGATATTCAAAGATTGCAAGACTAATAAATAAAAATGTCATCCCAGCCCATACAAAAAGACTTTGATTATATGTAAAATAAACCCATCCACTACAGATAGAACTATCATAGAAATCAACTGACTAGACTAAGAAGTCTCTTTGAAAATGTCTATAACTGGTGTTATCAGTGCTTGCTAAGGATGCTGGTGGTGTAGCAGTGCAGGTCTGAGGTCAAAAGAGTGTTTCAGGCAGCTAAGTTAGACAGAAATAGCAGGGACAGTCAGACAGATGCTCCCACTGTGGGCCACACCTCAAGACAAAAAGTACACAAATGCAGCCACATACTTTCCTAGGGATGGGCATCAGGCATTGATATTCAAAATAGGCATCAATCACTTTTAAGTGACTGGCTTCCCCATTTGATCCCAATTTAATCAGTTCTACCTGAACAACTGTATTCGTAGTCTTGTTGGTTGATCATATTTTCGCGCTACCTAATGTGACAGTTCCCATGAGTTCCACTTTAGACATGCCTCACCTCATTGTTTTGCTCTATAAAAATCCTTAGATTCCTGGGCAACCCACTCAGATTCCCTCTTCTGTCCCTCTCTCAGACACAGCTTTCCTTCCCCCAATAAATATATTCTGCTCCTAAACATCCATCTGTCCCTCACATTCATTCTTTGGTTTTTACAGAACACGAACTTGTCTCAGGTATCTTTCAGGTTGAGAGTTTCATTCCTCTATATCAAAAGCACAGCCAAGCATCCCGACCCTGGGGATCTGGATGGGGCACCGGTGGAGGCAGGCACCGCCCTCCTGGAGATTATGACCAGGGTCTGCCCCAGCTAAAAGGAGTTTTGTTTTTTGTTTTTTTTTAAGGGAAGGGTCTACAGGCTTTTCAGGGTCTCTAGAGATCGGCTTGTTTACAGCCTCCCAAGAGCTGGGATTACACGCCACTGCACCATACCCAGTCTCAATTGCTGTCTCAGTGCACCTTGGGGGCAGGGGCTGGCCCCTGCGCCTGCTTGCAGGCGCTTTAATCTGCTGAGCTATTTGGACAGCTCTCATTACTTATTTTTCTATACCAACATTCAGCATACTTTTGTACAGGTAGACACTTAATGACACTACTGTCAAAACTCTAGTTGCTCTTTCAATACTGTATTCCAATCAGTGCTACAATAACCAACTATTATGGTTTGTGGATAGGCATCCCCTCAGTCTCAAGCAAATCTTGGGCCAGCTTCTGGAGTTTGTGATTGATTACCATGGGTGTGCACCTGCCCTGGGTTTAGGTATTTGTATTACAATGCATTAATGTTAAGGAGAGATGAAAGGCTAGCTAGCTCCTTTAGCTGCAGCCCCTCCCTTTGCTCTCTGCTCTTGCTGCTGCCTCAAAAAGTTGCTCTCTGTAAGGTGCCATTCTACCTTGGGGCCAGCTGGGTATGGGCTGAAAGCCCAGTAACTGAGCTAAATAAACATTTCCTTCCTTCATTTTGAGTATTGGGTATTTGTCCCACCAACATGAAAACAGTAACTAAGACACCATCCTATATAAATTTATGATCATTAAAATTCATATACCTTGTGTCCCAAATTTTCTGATCAAGGAGATTATGGGGCCACAGAGGAAAGTGATCAGTGATGTCAAGTGTGCCTAAAGAGAGTTACATGAAGAGAAAACATCCTCTCAGGCTTTCACAGAGAGCAAATTGGGCAAGCAATGCCTGTGACTCATCCACATGGCTGACACTGACAAAGGACCTACAAACTGTGATACAAGGTTTCAGGGTAAACCCTGAGGGAATTTGATTGACCTTATCAGATACAAAGGTTACATTTCTTGTCATATAGGTCTTGCCTTAAAAACGAGGTATAAAAAGTAAAGTCATAATGATAGGCTGACCTTTAAAAGGCTCAAATCAACAACTTCTGACATTGCCAGTCCTATGGATAACCCACTACTATTATGGACTCCTTGGCTATATTGGATTGTTGTGCTGAATTCATGCACCTACAATATTTAAATGGCAATAGAATAACCATCTCTGACAAAACTAAACAAAAAAGGGGATACAAATGAAGGACCATTTTGTATTTGTATATTGAAAATAGGATAGATATACAGCTACCTTCTCTTATTTCAATGAATAGAAATATTTGTACTAATAGTGTTTGTGGACAGGATATCATATCTGTATCTTGTACTATGAATAACCACCAACAAGACAACAATATGCAATGTATTAATTATTGAAACTGTCCTACTAATTAGTTTTGAAACTGTATCATTGCTACTATTTCTCAATAAAATTATTTAAAACATAATAAAAATAAAAGCCAAAAAAAAGTTCATATATCTGAATGAATCTGTGTAGACATAACTTCAATGATTTGGATAAAGACATCCAACATCTTTCTACAAACAACTTGTATTAACTTACTCTTTGATCTGGGTTTCTGGCAACTTATGAACATCTCTAAGGTAGGACAGCAGAAAATGTGAATGTCAATTAAGGGCAGTGTGTCACTAAAGATGCGCTGGCGGATCCCTTTCCCAACTACTTGTTAATAAAGGCGTCAAGATTAGTGTACAATAATGCAGAAGTTGGGGATCATGTGACTCAATTCTAGAAGACAAGAGCTAGGCCCTTTCATTATTTTCCCCCATAAGAAAAATATAAAAAGAACGAAGAGGTTTTCATAGGAAGAAATTTGAAGGAAACCATGTATTAGTGGAGCCTGAGAGTGAGCCTTTGCCCCTAGTCTTTGCTCTGCAGAGGCAAGTGGTGACTCAGGAGGTGCAGTGTACTCCACCACCTCATTTCCCAGGGGGGTATTACCTCAGTAGCACTAAGACCTACAGAATTTTCCCAGTGCTAACACAGTGTGAGTGAACAGCTCTACACATACAGGAATAGCTCACCAGGTTGTGGGATGTAAACTCACTGATGCTCACTTCTACACATTTTAGTTCCTGAGAATCAAGGCTTAGAATGATGGGAGTTCCCAGGTTTCCCATGGGCTCAGATCAGACCTTGAAAAATGTGGAAAACTGTAGGGCCTGGCTGTCCAAAACCTGGAGGACCAAGGCAATGAGTGATGCAAGTACAGGTTTTCCTTCTAGAAACCCGATATTAGAAAAATGTGTATGCCATATAGTACAACCCTCAAAGACCCACTTCAAGATGCGAGTGGCTCTGCAGGACAATCAAGAGAAGAAAATGAGATTCCATCAAGGTCAAGGAGGCTCCTATTCCTCTCTTTCTTACTCTCACTTTTTCTGCAGATATGCCATCCCACTTTTAAATAAACTTGAGGTGGGGGACTTTGTGGAAGAGAGGTTAGTTGTCTTCAAAACCATCTTCTATTCTAGAAAGTTCTGGCATGGAAAATTAGCACAAGGAGACACTCTCCATTGTCTTCCCCTTAATGACTTTCCCTTGGAGGAAAGGAAAGCAGACCAGAAGGCAACTTTCAATAGCTGGAATTTACTTGGACCTTGCCCAATGGGGTTATCAGGATCTTTGTCAGGATTTGGTATTAAAACTTCATGAAGAGAGTCACTGGCTTTAACCGAGGAATTTTATAGAAAATGAGTATAAAAAGGAATTCTGATATAGGATACTAACTTTTCATCATCTCTCTAAACAGCTTTAATCTGAGATTTAAGAAAAGGTGAAAAAGAGTGTGTGGAGGGTCAATGACCCTGCAGGACCTCAAATCTGTGCTCTACCGAACACCTAGATCATACCATCCATGAGGTTTGCATTGAAGAGGCATTGAGAAAGAACCATTCCCCTAATATGTAATACCAAGGACTCAGGCACTTTCCTCATTTTAGGAAGAAACTTAACTTCATTTAGTCCACTGTCTCCCAAAATTATAAGAACACTTAATAATTTCACCATTTATGTGACATTCAATGGATCTACATGGCTTTCCAGAAGACCTGAGGAAAAATTATAGTAGTGTAACCTCAGTTGATTTAACTAAATAAAGTGGCACATTCAAAGAAATTGTTGCCTCTTGGCGTTCTACAATTTCAAACTATAAACAAATAAGGACAAACCTTTTATAACAATCTAGCTGGTACATCTCTGATAGAAAATGTAAGGTCTTCTCAGAAACTGATTATAACTGCAATGCATTCTAGTTCATTATTTATCTTTGATCTGCCTTATCTCCTTTCATTCTTACCCTTACCCTGTGCAAATGGCTAGGCAGTCATAGACAAGCACCTTTGGTTTGGAAAGGTTAAATGAATTGCCAGGGGTCTGACAGTGCATAATTGAATAAATGAACCTAGAATGCAAGCCATTAAACACAGATTCAAAACATTTCAAACTCATTTAATTCAACATTTTTATTTCACAGATGAGAAAGCCCAAACTCAGAAAGATGAGATGACCTCATGCAGCACAGCAAAAGAGATAAGACCGACTCCTTGCTCCCTGGCCAACAGTCCCTGGCCTCTACACCCTCCCTTCTTCCCAAATGCAAGTCAAACAGCGAGGTCAGCCCAATCAGGGAGGGCAGGACTAGCCGGCCAGCTGGTGACCAGAGAGAGAATGCAGTGGTAGTCAAGACATTTGTGAGCCACCTAAATTTCCAGCCCACAAATGCTAGCTTCTCTTTGCAGAAGGAACACTGGAAAAAAGACTTCTACTAAAAGCAGCTAACAGTAGTGATTATTTTTTAAAGGTGCCTATTTTACAGTACATGTTGTAGTACTGAAGACTAAAGATGAAATACTGTAACACCATTTCATACTTCGCGTGCCATGATACTAATCCCAAATTCGGTGACAGAAGTAGGACGTGCCTGCCTTCTCCCTTAGAGACAGCGAGTAATACACAATCAGCCAAGCAAAAACTGGAACTTCAAGGCAAAGCCTGTACTCCCAACATGTACGAATGAAAGTGCACACTGGTTATTAAAAGGAAAATTGTCCAGCTCTTTGGGAACTCCCAATAATAAAATGAACAAAGCAGGTGTGTACATGTGAACTGGGTGATGATTTTGTATTGTCCATTACCAGACTTATATAATTACCTCACAGGCATAGATCAGTAAAATCTATTTGATCTCTTCAAACAACTAAAAGTTCACATTACACCCCATAACCCATAAACTTACAATTAAATTTATTCATATATATATATATATATATATATATATATATATATATGGTAGTCAAGACATTTGTTCTTGACTACCAAAAGTTCACATTATACCCCATAACCCATAAACTTATAATTAAATTTATTCATATATATATATATATATATATATATATATATATATATATAGTAGTCAAGACATTTGTGAGCCACCTAAATTCACAAATAAAAGGACCATACTATGTTGATACAAAGATAACAGAAGAAAAGTAAAACAGTGTATGTACCTTCTCGTTTTTTTATTTACACAGTCATTAACTTAGTCAACTATTCCTGCTGTTTTCTTTATTTTGACATACACTATAGGCTTGATATAAATGTTTTTTAAAATTTCATAACTATCTCTTTGGTGATTTTAGAATCACTCAGGAGAGAAGGATTAAACTCAATAATCCAAATGTTGATAAAAATTTTAATAAAGTTCCTTATAAAACCATTACCTCATATTCAAGTTGAAATGCTATTTATTTTCCATCTGTAGATGAGTGAGTAAACTGATGAAATGTTTCATCCAATTCTAGTTCCCATGATTACATATTCTATGCACAACAAAATTGCTATCCCATTTGCCTTACTTACATTCCTGTGAGGACCAAGTAGATGTATTATATCCTAGACTTTTCTGTGTGTGTTTTGAATACCTGGAAAACTTTAGGACCTCTTTTTAAATTTTTCCTTTGATAAAGAAAATAATTCTATCAATGTACTCCTCAAAATTATAAAGCTAAAAATCTACATGGAGCAAAAAATCAAATTATTTCTTACACTTTAGAAAAATTAGTTTATCACCCAAGTTTAGGGTGATGCTACCAATGGTTGCAACATATAGATATGCATTTTTCTCTTTATGCTGATTTCCTACATATAAATGCTATACAGGTATATAAACTTATCATAAAATGAAAATATAATTTAGATGAAAAATATTCCAAAAACACCTAAGTGCAGAGATCTAATACACAACATGAGGACTACTGTTAATAATATTGTATTATGCTCTATGACCCTGTCAGTGGTGATTTGCCAAGATAGAAAACTTTAGGCACTACTATCAGAAAGACAGAGACAGAGGGTGGAGAGGAAGGGAGGGAGACAGACAGACAGACAGACAGACAAAGACACAGACAGACTGAAAGAATGAAAATGAGGAATAAAAAGATTTTTAAAAATGGCAATAATATGAGATGACAGTCATGCTATTTTATTGACAAAAGAATCAATTTACTATGTGTATGTCATGATATATATCAAAACATGTAATAAATTCTTTTTTATAGAAAGCACTTACATTTGTCTTAAGTTTGATTAATGGAACCACCGAATCTGTCATGCCATCTTTGCCTATGAAGAACCTGTAGCACCAGAGGCTAGCACACCCAAATGAGGATGGGTTCATAAAGAATACTCAGTGGTTTCAAGTTGTAGTCAGTAAAACTGTAATTTGTATTCAATTTTTGTGAAGAAATAAGCCAATTGCCCAAGTGTGATTTAGCTGGCTAGCTGCACTGCCTCAAAGCATTTCTATCACATACACCTGCAACACCTTTCTCCAACAAACAAAATTATCATAGCAATCAGTTCTCTGAAGATGGAAATTGGAATTTTACTCATGTATATGCTGCACGGTTGTAATGCGTACACATTTTCCATCACTGATCCTAGGACTGAGATGACAGCATTTTTACGTCTTCATGATTAAACAGCTAAAATACTGTGATTAATATTTCTATATTGTGAGGTAACTTCACAATCTGCTGACACACACTTTAACACAATTTAAAGTATAACATGCATTGCATATGTGGAATGTTTATTTATAAGATAGGTTCTCTTTCATTTCCAGCAACTCTGCTTTAGCCTTTACTGTGATGGCTATATACTTGTTAGAACTACGTATTTTTCTCAAAGGTCCAAGGTGCTCCTTTCTTTGAGGAATAGACCTGCTGGTCTTCAGGCCTAGAATACGCATTTCTGTCTTTCCTATGTTTAGGGTTGATAGGGAGAGGATAGCAAGAATTGAAGCCGGCACCTTCACACTGAGCTACATCACCTGTTTTCTTTTTTATTGTGAGACAAGGTCTCACTGAATTGTCCAGATTGGACTGGAACATACAGTCCTCCTGTTTCAGCCTCTAAGAATGCTGTGGTTACAGGTCCATATTCTGATGTCAGGAACCACCCATGTGATTCAATTATGTATTCTCCCTAGGGCCACCAGAATGTTCAACACTCATATTAATTAATACTACTTAAATAAGTGAATGTTGTTGGATTTTAATCAAAACATAACATGAAGCCTAATTTCCTTAACATTTTATGTCTAATAACAGTGTATCTTACTAGATTAAAATTCACAGTTCATCCATGTTGAACCCACAGAAATATCTTCAAACACAAAAAGGCATGACAGACACAGTTTCAAGTAAGAACAATTTTTAGACTGATATGAACACAGGATGTTGGCTTTTATACATACCCTGCAAAACATCACCATCTATCTTTTGAAATATATCAATTAGGTTAATCAGGGCTTTTAATTACCACATTATGCTTTAATCTGAGTTTACAAACATCTAAAAATCTTACAGTCTTAACTTTTCTAAAACATTTCAAAAAGATGCTCATTTGCTCAGCAATGGTTCATTTTAGTAGTAGGGATATGGGAAACACTGAGGGGTCAGGTTAGAACAAAATCTCTGGTAACTTGCTCTACATCATAAACACACTCATACTACAAAGCAATTCTGATTCCAGGAACATTTTACAGAAGCATTCTTGCTACAAGCAAGTCTACTTCTCTAGATGAAAATGAGAAACCTAAGTTTTATCCATATAATGTCATTGTTAATTTGAACACCTGAAGTGCCAATACACCGTTGGCCTGCTTGTACTGTGCCATTCAAGAGAACGAGTTTCAGGAAATGAGTCATGTGACTGATAACCTCGTGTGCACACAGATAAAGACGGATATAGAAGATTGTTATTCCAGTGTATCAGAGAAGCTCATAATGTTTGATGAAACAAGATATTAAAATTCAGAATAATCTGCTTTCTTTCCGTGTAATTTATATCATTAGAAAGTATTACGATGGGTGGCTTTGTTTACATAAAAGCATGTAAAAACAATCATCTTTTTTCATTTCCTCTTCATTCACTAGTTGTTCAGGAATGTGCTGTTTCATTTGTGCACATGTGAATTTTCTTATTGCCTGAGGTTAGTATAGTTTCACACCATTGTGAACAGAAATGACTACTGTGATTTTAATCTTCCTAAATTTGTTAAGCCTTATTTGTGACCTAACATATGACTGCTCCATTTCCACCTGACAAAAGGCATATTCTGTTACTTCTCGATGAAATATTCTGCATTTATTTGTTAGATCCACTTAGTCTACATATTGCTGTTTCAGTCTACTGCTTTTTTATCAACACTTTGTCTAGATGATCTATCTACTATAGAAAATGGGATATTGGAATCTGTCTCTTCACTTCTGTTCCCTTTTATTCTGTTAAATTTGCTTTACATATTTAGGTGCGTCAAAGTTGGCTGGAATTCTATTTATAATTTTTATATTCTCTCAGTTAATTTTTCATATTATGTAACAACAGGATAAGGATCCTTTATCTGAGATGCTTAGGACCCAAATTAATCAGATATTAAATATATCTGGAATTATGAAGATCTGCGTATACAAAATGAGATCTCTTGGAAATTTACCCATACTAAACACATAACTTATATACACGTTAATACCTTGTCTAAGTAATTTTAGACAGTAGTTTTAGTTCACCCTGCTTTGACTGAACCCCATCGCATGCAGTCAGTGTAGAATTTTCATGTGAAGAATCCTGTCGGCAGTAACAGCAAAATCAAAGACAAAGAATGGAAAGTAGGCATATAGATCCTCCCCACATGGGAAGAGGACCAATAGATGGCAGAGGGGAGAGGAAGAAAGAGGAAGAGGATGAGAAAATACCTGTGATGCGTTATGTACGTATACCAACTCCCCATAAGGAAGGTAATTATTACATAATGCAAACATGGACTAATGAAAGATACAATCTACTAAACAAAAAATATACTGAATTTTGGAGCATTTCAAGTTTTTGAATTTTTCATATTAAAGATGCTCAACCTATACTATAATGTGATACATTTTCTTACTTTGTCTTGTGTGACAGATTTGCCTTTAGGGCTATTTCATCCCTTGTAAATATAGCTTAACTTCCTTTCTTTTAATTATAATTGTAAAGCTTATCTTTTTCTATTTTTCCATTCATTTTTCTTTACAAGTATTGTGAGTTTCCATTATACAGTATATAATTTGGTCTTGACTTTTTAACTGCATGCAATCACTCTGCTTCTTTAAATTAAAGAAATCTAGTCCATTTACACTTGAAGCATTTGTTCACAGTTTAGGAATGATTACATCCATCACACGATCACTTCAACAGATGCAGGGAAATCTAACAAATGCAGAATAAAGGTCAACATCTTCTCATAATAAAAATTCTTAATAATTATGTATAGAAAGATGGTATTTTAGCTTCTCATGGCAATGCACACCTGTCATCCCACAATTCTTGATGTTTGAGGCCAGATGATCAAAAATTAAAGCCTTCAAGCCCAGCCTGAGAACCTAAGAGCCCAGCCTGAGCAACTCAATAACTTAGTGAGACCCTGTGTCAGAAGTTCAAATTTTTTAAAAAGCTAAAAACATACCTTCATACAAAGGCCCTGTGTTAAGCTTCCAATATCACACAAAACTGAGAGAACTATATATCAACATATATGATAAGCACACAGCAAACCCATCAATGATCAAAAGCTTAAAGAATTTCCTAAGAGATAGAAAGACAAGAATCACACTCTTGCTACTTCTACTCAATAGTTTACCAGTGTAAGTAGGCAAGAAAAAGAAACTCAGAATGCAAAAATATTAAATTTTTCACTATCTGAAGGTATGATCTCATATATATGGAAAACACTACTAAAGATTCCACCAAAAAGAAACTCTTAGGACTAATAAATTAGGTAACACCGCAGAATAAAAACCTCAACATGCACAAATCAATAGTACTTTTGTTCATTAATACCCAACTGTCTGAAAAAGAAATCAACAGTCACATTTACTACAGCACCACCAACAACAACAAAAAACTTGGGAATCAAGCGGTAGGAGGAGCCAATGTCATCATCCACCATGTGGCATGTGGCAGTCTTGACACGATGAGACACCAAGCCTCAGGAAGAGTGCACAGCCATCAAACTGTCCTACAACCAGAAGTGCAGTAGTCTTACCTGTCACACCCCTCTTCCTCCACGTTTCTAGCACCCTATTGCCTAAATACATGACTGTCGCTTTGAGGTCATTACCAAATAGTTAAAAGGAGGGAAAAAAAGGTATGAATGCTTATTCCATATTCACCGAGATCATTTTGACCATAGTACAAGAGATACTGTTATTTTAAATTTCATAAAATGAATGACTTGATGGTTTTGTTGAAGCCCTCTAGAATTTTGGCACCCCATAGATGAGACCACAATCATAGGCATTTATTACAGTATTCTTTGAATTATTACAGAATCTCAGAGCCTCACTACTAAATTGGGCTTGAACAATTTTCTGGTAGAGTTTCCTCATTATTCGAAAAAGGGCCTTAAGAGATCTGCAAAAGGTTGTCCAGCCAGTTGGTGGCCAAACAAGACAAGGACAAGTTATTTTAATTCTCAGTCCAATGGTTTTTCCTAACTAAGCTCAAACTTCTAATATGACTTCATTTTTATGTTCTAAAATTTTAAGACTCTGTGATACTCATGAAAGAACTATCTCAGAATGGCTAATGTTATCATATTGGTTAGCTTTAAAGCTTTATGCTTTAAAGTATTGAAATAAATCAATATTTTTAGGAAGGTAGAAAACAAGCTATGCATATAAATGACTCAGAAAGTCATCACCTCCCCAAAACAAGCAGAATGGTTATTAGACCATACACTAGTAAAAATAAAAAGACCCAGAAATTCACTCCGCTTATTCACATGTCTTAGTTACTTTCCTCATTGCTGGGACAAAATACCTGGCATCTACACCTTCAAAGATCTAGGCAGGATGTTATAGTAGACAGCTGCTCAGGCATGGCAGACAGGAACCAGAAAGAAGGGAAGAACCAGGGAGGGATCTAGATCCTCCAAAGCCACATGTGACCCACTGCTTCAGACCAGACCAGGCTCTACCTCCTGAGAGCAGGTCAGTTCTAAGCCCAATAATCCAATCTCCTCCCAAAACACCTGCCTGTGAGTATGTGAGACTCTTCAGGACGTCTAGATATCTAGACATCTAGACCACAGCAACAAGAAAAACAGAATCCATTCTCATGATGCATATAATCTAGAAAGGGAGAAATGAACTAAGCATCACAGATAACGTGAGTAAATCATTATTTTTAAAAGTAGTAGACACTTCAGCTAGAGAGAGACAGTGTGCACACAGAAGGAGTGAGGAAGAGACAGGGAGAGGGATAGGGACGGACCAACGGAGAGGGGGAAAAAGAGAGAGAGAGATTAATTTTAATTCTAAGTGGATCAGGACAGGCCTTACCATAAAGGTGTTGTGTAACAAAAAACCAGAGGAGATGAAGAAAGGGGACAAGCAGCTTGACTTTGGGAAGAATTTTATGGGCAGAAAGACACCATCAGGCAAGAACATACTTGATTTACTCAAGGAACAACATGGCTCAAGAAAAGACAAAAGTCATCTTGTTCTTGTGGTCAGAAAAAGTATAAAACTTCACCTTTCAGCTGGACCTCATACTCCAATGCTTTCACATTGAAAATGAAAATTTTAAGGCCTTTCCTATCAACTTTTTAAAGCCTGATATTTATAAACAAATGCAACATTAAAATTCTGAAAATTTAAGAATATTTCAAAACCAAGAGCTCTGATTCTAGTCTTCTGATCCACACATATATTTGGATAATGACTTTCTGTGTGCTACGCAAATATGCCATTTAATACAGCTGATATCATCACACAGAAATCAAATAAGTTATTCAGTTTAGAAATTCAGAGAGCAAACACAAAGAAATTTGTTATTTCAACAAGGAAAAATTGCAAGATTCAGTCTACATGAAAGCATTTGTTCTTCCTGAAATTTCACTGTCTCTTTGAGAACTGCTATATTGCTCATTTCATTAACTTCCTTCTAGAAACTGAGCCACTTGTGACAGCTATACAACGTACATGGCCTTTCTCTGGAATACCATCGCCACAGAGCAAGACTCATGCAGAGGTAGTACTTTTTTATGAAGGAAGAATCAGAAAGCTGTCCTCACAATAAACACCTTATTTCCGTTACTTGCCTTGTGAGAAAGGGAATCATGACCTCAAGAACAGTTATAACCTAAAACGCAGGCAACTGTACCTTGCCCAGCTGATCCTTCTTGACAAAGCCCGTGGCAGCTGCAATGTTCCCGGCTCCCTCCACCGTCTTCTGCGCCACAGCCGTCACACCTGTCACCACTGCCCCTCCAACATTTGTCACTTGTTCTTTGGTCTTCTCAGCCACTGGAATAAATTTTTTAAAAAACCATGGATTACGTAATGTAGAATGACAAAGACTAAGTAATTCTACCTGCACCTTCTTCACATGCATATCTACACACATCACAGAAAACAGCGGGGTCAGAAGAAACAAAACCTACAAGAGTTCTAAGTGCGCATGGCATAGGCAAGCACTGGCTCTTTGCTACGATCATCCACTGCAGTCATGCAGACAGCAGGGCATGCTTCTTACTTAAGTGCCATGGACATACAGCTAGGAGTTTGGTCTTGATGGGCATTAAGGACAGTGTACAGAAGCAGCTCTCACGGGTGCAGTTACAACCGAATCAGTCTCAGCATGACATGTATTTTTCTCCATTTCAATCTCATCTCTTCAATCTCACTCAGCAAGTTCACTTTCACCAGTCTTGTAAGACAGCATATACGGCATGTCCAGGAAATGGAAATTTGAAATACCCTAAAGGCTGACACTCTTGAGCACCAAATGACATTACAGGGTAGAAAATTCCATGCCATGAACCCTTGTTTGTACAAGACTATTAGAAATTTATATAAAGTTACCTCCAGAACTAATGCACAAAGTATATAAAACATAAATGAATTCTGTGTTAGGACTGGGATCCCATCCCCAGGATGCCTCACTATATACATGCAAATACTTTAGATCCAAACAAGGCTGAAACTTGAAACATTTCTGATTGTACATTATTTTAGACAAGGAGATATATGTGCCATTCACATGTGTTAGAAAGAAACAACAGAACACATATCTGGGAAAGAATTTTCATCTTTTTATAAAAGTTATAAGACTGACTTCTAGTAATTTTATTTTTTATGTATTTAGTACAAGGTCGACAGGGTCTCACTACACAGATCAGACTCATAGTGATCTTCCTGTTTTCAGCCTCCCAAATGCTGGGATTACAGGTGCGTGCCACCACCCCAGTCCTAATCTCCATCTCAGCATGCCCCTTGGGTGGAGCTGACATGGTGCAATGGGGATCAAACCCCAGTCCTTGTGTTTGCCTAATCAGGCACTTTAATCTGTTGCACTATCTGGTCAGCACTTTTAGTAAACTTAACGAGAATGGAAAGCTCTAGTGTAAAACTAGTATTTGTTGAGCACTTTAAATTTTGTTCATAAAACAAAAATATGGCTCAATTTCTTTAGGCAAGTCAGAAATGTAGACACAATAGTTTATGTACTGCATTATAGAGATTTTAATTCAATATTTTAATTGAGAAATTTTCTATAACATTGCAGAATCTAATTGCTGAATCAATCCTTATTATTTCCACAAAATTACACACAGGAAGATTAGTTTAAAATGTCTGTTTTTCAATTAACTGAAAAAGTAACTAAAGACAAGAGATTCATTTATTTTAATAATTCTCAGGTCAATACAGAACTAAACTAATTGGTCTTCATGTAATCCTCTGCACATTGGTATCCATAGAACTTGGGCTTCTCCATCTATTATTATGTCTACATCATGCTTGTCTTTTCATTTTGCCACACAAACTCATTGTTTTCTTTATTCTCTCAGCTCAATTTTCTTTTCCTTTTCCGACACTCTCCTAAACAAATAAAAGACATTTTTCACATTATGCATTATACTTTCCAGTCCAGACTCAGTTTGAGGAAATCAAAGAATTACCCCATGCCAGCTACCAAGTGCTTCCCACAAGACTGTTATTCTGGACAGATTCCACGTCACCAGTTAGAGAGGACAATGATGAAAGAGCATAGGCAAGGCATTTTGTTTTGAAATGGCTTATCTAGGACAGGCTTACTCTTTAGGGGCCATGGGAATGCCTAAAACAGGGTCTAGCCAATCTAAAATTAGAAAGCAGACACCTCAGCTGCTACCCTGCCGGTGTCCACGGGGCTCAACTACGGAGGCTAGCCTCTGACTCCCTGCCACTCCCAGGGACAGGGCTGACACCTCCTGAAGAACAAAAGCTAATCACAATTCAAGTTCAATTTAGAGGCTGCTGAAAAGTTGTCCTGGCAATGTTATGTTTTAAAATATTCTTGGAATGTTGATCCTTTAAATATAGTGAACTATGTGTTTCAACTTGTAGTTTTTTTCCAAGATCATGAATAGAAAGTTTTGCTTAAGATGAAAATTTTCTTGTCAAAAAATTCTCAAAGAAAGACAAAAATAGGTTCTGATTTTTATAGACTCACAGTTTTTCTTCCAGCCATAAATTCTACATATGTAGATAATCCTTTATATATGTATAATTTTTAATCTATTGTTTCAACACACACATACACTACACACTACTGTGTACTATACTCTCACTAGGTTTTATTATCAAAATAAATTAGTTATATTATAAAAGGACAATGTTTACAAGTAGCAATAACAGACATATTTTAAAAGACTGATTTCTCTCATAGTTTCTCACTGACCATGCAACCCTTTTCCTTTATTTAAACCTTTTAGACCCCCTCTGTGACCACTGTCATTTCACAATTGGAAAAGAGACAAAGGCAAGTCAGCACATTTTGGATTTAATAAACTGCATTTATTTTTAAAGGAAATACCTATAAAACTACCAGAATAAAATGGAACAAAATGACCAGAATCAAAATGAGTATTTCCCTCCTCACCAATAGAAACTTTGAATTTTCTTGTTTATCCCAATTTGCCCATTTTTCTCATTTTCATATACATACCTTACTCTGGCCACAAGTCTTTATTCTACCTGTTTATTCATAGAACTCAATTCCTTCATTAAACCCAGTTCAAATGCCACATTCTATGTTTAAAAAAAAAAAAAATTCAGTCTTCACAGGTGCCTTTCTTTGCACTTTTGTGATTCCATAAAGTTTTAAATATATCTCTTAGGTTGAGCTTTTACACTGTACTATATTATTCTCCAATAAAGTATCTAACTACCTCTATCTACCCTATTATGAGTCCTTCAAAAATATGAGATTCTGCTCTACTCTATTATATTATAGTAGTTACTCAACAATACTTTGGAATGTGCTAAAAAGAATTTTGTGTTTATCTTTAAAACATGTATTAATTTTAATAATTAGACTTACACTTGATTTTAGCTAAATTAAAGGTAAAATTTCAAAGGAATTTTCACAAGTGTAACATCAAATATGATGTTATAACTAGTCTGGGTATTTGGAGGAACAAGCTACACTAAAAACTATTCTTCCACATCAGGTAAGCAAATGACTTAACTCACTAAATAAGGCTATTTAATATAAAATCCAAAGTCTAAGTATTTCAGAAAAGACACAATAAACTGAACCTCTGACATTAACTTATAAAATTAAAAAGATTGAGCTTTGAGTTAGTATAGAAACGATAGTTCCGATACATTATAATGTTGAAAACTTTCTTTGATCATTATGCTACAATACATTTGTAAGAACTGAAATTTTCAGAAAGTCTCCAATACTAGCAATTTCTTTTATATCATACTTGAAAAAAAACAAGTAACTTATACGTCACTATTTCTAAAGTTTCTTCAAAGATTTATCTTTTATTAAATCAAGTAAATATATTCTCATACACTGCTTTAACCTGATATATTAGGTTGACAGCTGATATAATTTCCTAGACATCAAAAAGCCAAGAATTAGAGTGGAAATTTCAGATTTTCTAACCAAAAGATTTATTTGCTTTGATTTTTTCTTTTTTGATTAAAAGTTCTTGGCCTAAATTTACTGAAGTTTACATTTCTACAAAATAGTTACTGGAATAAATCCTAGACAAATTGTACTTTTAACAATAGTGAATATTTGTGTATTATAAAAAATATACAATAAAGATTAAATATCAATATTATAACAATAAAGATTAAATATTATCCATGTAATATCATATATAATACAATAGTTTATTTCCTTGAATAAAAACTAATAGCAGTAACATTTATTTAGCAGTTATAATGGATCTATAAAAACATTTTAGTTGCCAGCAAGATGGCTCAGTGAAATAAGTGCTTCCCTGGCAAGTGCAAGGAACTGAGTTCAATCCCTGGTTCCGCCAAAAAAAAAAAAATTTAGGCAGAGCATAACAAGCAGTTAATTATCATAAACTTACTGATCCTAAACTTTGGATTTTATATTAAGCAGCCTTATTCAACAAGTCAAGTGATTTACTTACCTGATTGCTTTTAGTGTAAGCTGGTTCCTCCCAATGCCCACAGACTAGTTATAATATCATATCTAATATTACACGCATGGTATTTAATCTTTATTGTCATGGTGATTGATTTGAGACATTAGTCAAGCATACATCTGAGTGTGTTTGGACGGGTCACAGAGGCTTGACTTCAGGGACAGTACCCAGTCCCCGGCCCAGCTCCTCCCACTTCCTCCCTTTGGCTCTGCTTGCCAGCTGCCAAGAAATGAGCAGCCTTGACCCAGCCCACCCCAGAACTACACTTTCTGCCTCAGAGCCAGCTGACCATGGACTGAACCTCCAAAACTGTAATTTCAAACAACCCTGTTCTACTTTAAGTTGCAAAGGGTGGGTATTTTTCCCCAACAACAGGAAAGCTAACCAATGCAGTGCCATTAATGGAGTCCTTGACTGGTACAGCTATACCTTCTGCCTGCGCCCAAAACACAGCAACCCTGCCACTTAATGGCAGCTCTCACAGCTTTCTAGGAAATGTTAGTTTCGCTTCACCCTGAATCTAATGAAAGAAACTTCCCACAGGCAAATATGTTTGAAGAGTTCTGAATTAAATTATGTTGCCCCATATTTTTTTCTTGTACAACAGCTAAGATTCTCTAACACACTTAAGATAATGGACAAGGCAAAGTGTTATAAAATTATAAAACTACAGAAACATGATCATAAGCTATTGGCTCAAAAATATTTTGTAAAATGTTGCTTTACTGTACAGTCTATCCTCCCCCCCTACCCTCTCCTTCCTCCTCCCTCCTTTCCCCCTTTCTCTCTCTTCCCTCTCTCTCTCACATGCATACACACACACATACATACTCATTTACAATATGGCATTTTACAGCTTATCACCATCTCCATTAGACAAAAGTACTAGCTAGCATCTTTGGGGCCCTGGTTCTGCACCCCTGCCACATGCTGTCCTCTTTCTGAACCACAGGCTTCACTTCCAGCTCTCTCAGTAGAACACCACTGATCTAGGTTAAAACTCTTCAGACCCTGGTCTCCACCTCTGCTAGCCAGTTCTTATTAAAATCTTGCCTACTATCCTTCACAGAAGGTTCCTAGATGGCATGACAGCACATCTGCCTGCCAAGCTCTCTGCATTATATATTGGATTGCAACAGAGCAAACAAAAGCTACATAATTGACTTCTAAAACAGTTTCCAAAACACTGTTTTATTTTTACAGCTTCATTCTCTTCAAAAAAACATGCATTAAAAAACATGAAATGTTTTTCTAAATGTTGTGAAAATGTTGCTCAAGACAGATCCACTGGAAGGAAATAAGCTAACACCTGAATAACACTATTTGCTTCCAGTTTTAGCATTTTGTGTCTGTTAGGTTCACTTAATTCTTTTAGAGACAAGGAAATTAAATCTCACGGAAGTTACAGATCTGGCAGAAATCTGAGCCAAAGAGGCCTAACTCTAGTGCTTCTGGTCATAACCACAACAGTGTATTAATACAATTAATTTCATTTTTCCCATTTCTTTTGTAACTCCATAGTGTGACATAATTGTGGCCTAATTTGTTATATTTTTATTCTACTTTGATTTTTTTCTTAAATTTTCAGAACTGGGAATTGAATTGAATCCACAGTGTCTGCACTGAGCTACACATTTACCTTTTTTAAACGTTTTGTTCTAAGAGTAGTTCTCCTATGTTGCCCATGTTGGACCTGATTCCCAGTATATGGTAATTACAAGAATGTACCACGATGCCCAGCTCCTTTTTAAAAAATTTCTGTCACCATTATCATCATTTTCTTCATCGCCATCCATATCACTATTTTCACCATTACTGCTATTTCTTTGTTGTAAGTCTCCATATAGACCTATTCAGGGTCCTGTTAACATTAGGCCACAGGTAGCTAACTATAGCAAATGATTTAAAATCATCCCAAGATTATTTTTTTAAATGCTGATTATATAAATGTTCTGTGAGGCATAAAGAAAATACTATAAACAGTAGAGATCATTATCACAACATTTTAGCATATTCTGCAGAAAAATTTATTTTAATCCGTCAAGACATGAGAGTTCTTACATTTTATTCATGATAGCAGTTTGTTAATTTTAAGTCAGGATTTTCAAATGATCAAATACTATAAATAAAACAAAGTGGGTCAATTTAAAGTCAACATTCTTGACAGGTAAGTATCCGCCTGATTTACTTATTATAAATATTTATTTTAAAACGCTTGAAAAATAATTCAGTTTAAATCAGACTGATGCTCCTTCAGCACCTTTCTCTGTATGCAGTGTTTATTTACAATTGCATTTTGGATGATCAATGCTCTGGCCACACTGGTCATTTGCTCATCTATCTTCCTTGGGTAGAATCCCCTGGGAACTCACCTGTTGTCACACCATGCACCACTCCCTCCTTGGTTTTAGAACCTGGAAAAACAAACAAATGCAAAACGTAAGTCTCAGGCTGTCCTTAGGTGACTGGTTAGCGAGTCTGAAATAAGCCAATTAAAAAGCTCAATCTTCAGAAGCCCATATATAATGATATCCTCAGAGGAAAAAACACCTAAAAATAACAAACCACTCCAACAAATAGAAGAAAACAAAACTGACAAGAGAGCTGCTCCAATAACATTAATGTTAGGAGCAAAATGGGGAGGGAAAAGGCTCACTAATGGGTTAAGCTGCAATTAGACTGTCACAAAAAGCTCCAGCTTGCTTCTGCTGAGCAGGGTGACTGGAGCAGACACTATATACCATGTGCTTCAAAAGCTGAGGGCAGGGGAATTTGGGTGTTTTTACCATAAGGAGCTGAGAGATGTCCGAGAAGTGAGATATGCGTAACCTGATTTTACAGGGTATACATGTATCAAGCATCCCATTTTTCCAACTGATATGTGTAATTTTTGTGATTAGTTAAAACAAGTTTGATTCTTAAAAAATATTTTAGCCAGGGAGATGGCTCAGTAGAATAAGTGCTTCCCTGGCATGCGCAAGGGACTGAGCTCAATATCTGATTCCACCAAAAAAAAAAAAAAAAAAAAAAAAAATTTAGCACCCAGTGATAAGTTTTCATACCACTGATTCCCACATCATATACCACCTTACAGGAGGGGCAGAGGTGGGACAGGGAGGTGACACAGCACTAGAGCTACTGAGGAGACTTCAGATCCCAACCAGAAGCTTTAAAACCACAGCACAGATTAGCTAATCATGACACTAAATAGAAGGGAGGGGCCAAGGTGTACTAACATTTGTCAAATTCCTATTATGTAAAAGGCAGTATTTTATATCACTTCCTTGGCCCCCCTTTACATGCATGTAATAGATATTATGCTTATTTCACGTATGAAGAAATTAAAAATCTAGTTAAGTGATTTTCCTATTGTCACACATTGCCTATGTAATAATAGGTTATAATGACATTCATTGTATGTAAGGTATGAATTTCAGTCCTTGACCATTATGAAATTTTCAATACTTACATACATTTGAAACTAAGTTTATTGACATTTTATTCATGGCCTCTCTAATACTGGACTTTTTGGTATAATTCATGCCAGTTTTTTAATTAAAATGTTTTTGAAAAAAATAACTACAGATTTGACATTTAATTGAAAACTTTCTTAAAATTCAAATAATCTCTCTCATAATATAAAATAGTATAAGACAATGTGACATAAAACCTGAGAATGAGTTAAACTTGTAAAGGGATAGCAAAATAATTATTAATCTTACTTTAAAAAGGTACTATGTTTTGAATGATTCCTACATACATGTAAAAAATAAACATATGCACTATTTAAACCAAAGGAGAAAACAATATAAGGGGACCTCAGTTTTCCTTTGCAAAATCAATAGCATAAAATGAGGTAATTATTCTCAAATAAACTGGAATGTAAGATGGCAGAGTGTAGAGCATAACTGCCTGAAAAAAGTTGCTGGCTAAAAAAGCTGAACAGTCTAAGGAGATAGCTCAACGGTCTAAGCAACTGCCTGGCAATTGCAAAGACCTGAGTTGGATCCCCAGGACTGCATGTCTTGCTGGACCCAAAACCCAGTGTGTAGCATACACCTATAATCCCAGTGCTGCGGAGGCTGAGAGAAAGATCACGATGAGTCTGAACTGTGTTGTAAGACCTCGTACCCATTAAATAAATAAATAAATAAATAAATAAATAGAAAAAAATGAATGCCAATTATTAAGTCAGAGCCCAGATATTCAATAAATGCAAAGTATAATTATTTGCATTGTTAATAAATGGCAAGCACAATGTCCTGAATTCGAGTCCAGTCAGAAAAAAATTAAATATATTTAAAACTTTCAGTGTGAATATAAAGACCTTGGATACCAATGAAACAAACTAAAGCTTTGTGGTTAACAATGTGAGCTTCAGATTTAGAGCAATGGGATATACATCTCCATGTCACCACAAAAAAGTCAAACATGCATCACTGACCTTGCAATCTTGATAACTGAAGTAAATAATGCATATAAAATTCTTAAGGTGGCATTTGGTACATAATATATTTTGTTAAGTGATAATTGCCATTGTTCACATATGATGTTTGTAAAGGGATGTTCCATTTAAACCACAGAAGGCTGAACATGACAGCACATGTCTAATCCCAGCACTCTGGATGCTGAGGGAGGCAGATCGCCATGAGTTTGAGGCCAGTCTGGGCTACACAGTGAACTCAAGGAGAATAGCAGCTACACAGCAAGATTTCGTCTTAAGATGATGATGATGATGATGTAATAGTTTAAAGCACAGAAATATCACCAATTCATTATATGTTATATAAATAAAAAGGTATAGTAAGTACATGTCTGTTATGGTTTGTGTCTAGATGTCCCCATAAAACCTCATGTTAGCTATAGGTTTGGGCTTTTTGAAGGTGGATGATTATAATACAATGCTGGGATTAAAGGTACTGGGATTAGGATGCTAGTTGTTTAAGAGTGAGTGATTGCTGGATAAATCCACTACTGGATTACCATGGCCCTCATCCCAGTACACTGGATACACAATAAGACCTGGGTCTTGCTCTCTCTTGTTGCTTTTGCTGTCCTCTGCAGCTATAAACTATACCATTGTGACCAGAGACAGCCAACTATGGTCTAAAACTACTACTAACTATGATCTTTAACTTTAACTTTGGAATGAGAGAAAGTAACTAAGACAATATTACACACTGTACACATATGTGTTATACAGTATTTTATAGGTAACACTTGCCTTGCCTGATAGAACAATACCGTAAAATGTGCAAACTGAGAGAAAACTGCCTGCGCAATCTTAATTATCAATAAGAACTATTCTGGGTAAATCAATCAAATAATGATTGCTTTATGACTTTTACAAAATTTTGTCAAGAGGCTGGGGAGATAGCTCAGCAGTATAAGTGCCTGCCTGGCAAGGACAAGGGTCTGGTTCGATCCATGGTACAATGCCAGTCCAGGGTTGTGCTGGCCACAGAAATTGGGGATGATGATGCATGTCTATAATCCCAGTGCTGGGGAGGCTAAGATAGGAGGATCACTACGAGCCCGAGCTGTGTATGATATAGTGAAACCCTGTACCAAATAAATAAATAAAAGACTAAAAAATGTTTTTTAATTTTTCAAACTATTAAAATAATTATTAAAAAATTTTGTCAGGCAATTAAAGATTCTCTTTGTCATATATAAATGTATAGAGAAATGAAAACAATAGGAATTTAATAGTAAAACCAGTAATATTTGTTTCTTATGCTGCAACTTAAAGTATTAAAAGGTAAAATGTTTCACGTCCTCATAAGAACGTATGGTGAGAAGTTCTTAATGCACAGCTTCCTGTGTGGGGTGGACAGCGCTCATATGTACTGCAGAACTGGCACTCCCTTTTTCTAATCAGCTTTCACACCAGTGGATCAGTGTCATGCTGCTACCCTGTGCACCATGAGCATTGTGACATCCCTGAGGGCCCTGTTAACTTGTGATGCTTGGTGCAACCACTTTCTCTGATCCACTGTCACCCACATCTGTCCTCTTCCATTTATACCAACACACTTACCTTCAATAAGCTCTTTTAAGCGCTTACCCAGAGGTAACTACCATAGTGACCACATCAACTATTTCTTCTTCAAGTCAAGCTATGTTTGATTCAAATTATACTTCAGCATTCTCACTTCTTTCTTTTGCTATACATTTATCTTTGCTAACCAGTTTCCTCTTTCTGTCATGGCCCTCTGTAAAACAGCTCCTGGATTTTTGTCAGCAGGAGACAGAGAGGCAATATGGGCACAGAAGTTGTCTGTATGAACCGCATAGCAGATGTAAAGTGACTAACCACTGACCAACACCTAAAAGGTGACACATTCACTGGTTGTAATGTATTTCTGATAGTTACGTAAGGACTTGGAGGCTGAAGAGCTAGTAGTGCAGTTTGTATTTATGCAATTGCTCTCAACTATGTACTCCAATAAGAAAAACTTAAGTTGTGTTGTTAGGGGACTGGTGTTACTTAACTATGATAGCTAGAATGTGTGTGTACTGAAATAATGTGCAGTGAGAACAGCTTATATTTAAGGGAACATTTCTCATTTCTAGCCCTTCCTCCATCTCCCTGTACTCATATTTTAAAAAGAATAAGTAGGGGAAAGAAATGTTTAATGTTTAGCTTGATTTCTGCTCTCTGCCTTAGGAACTGAGATTTTGACCTTTGATTCAATCATGGAACCTTGGAACATTATCTTCCACCAAAAGCAAATGAAAGTCTCCAGGAAGTTGCCATGCATCAAACCAACATCCTGTTATTTGGTCCACAATTATTTACTAGCGATCTATAACCAACGATAAGCCTTAAACTCAAAAAAATCTCCAACTAATACACTATAGCACCAAGTCGTTATGGTAATAGCAAGATAATCAACGCTGGAATCCACCAAAGCAGTTACTTCCCCAAGGTGAGGTCCCTACCCCCACCAGCCTCATCTCTGGAAGCCTCACTAGGGATGCAGAGTGGAGAAGGTAACCGGAATGTGGCATTAGTGAGAACTCCAATAAACCACTGTTGCTTGTGTTCTGTAGCCTCCCTCAATTTGGGAAGGTGCAATACATTTGGTGCTAATCACACTGGTTCCTGCATTTATTGAGCACAATGAGACTGAGTTTTGAAGGTCACCATTTTCTTGCATCTATTAATATACTTGAAATAGTCTCTGTGTTTGAATTTCAATGTCAGTGTATAATTTCTGAGCAATTTTTGAGTGATTCAGACTTTTGTCAAACGAATTAAAGCGTGATTTAAAATTTCTGTATACAGATTTCACAAAGGTAAAGAGGTATACAAAAATCACACTGATTATTATGATAATGCTTCAATTTGTTAAAAGGTAATGTCAAACATTTAAATGAAGGGAATTACTTGGAGATTTCTTTAAAATTTCTTCACCCATAAGTACAATTATAACGTTAATCACTTCTAATCTTCTACACTAGTTATTGTTAACCATTTTTATAATGAAGAATGAAAACATAACAAATTATGTTGACAACGTACTTGTTCTGTTGGAAGTTTATGTGATAATAATTAACATGGTTCCTATATACAATAGTTTGCTTAATCAATCTTATATCCTACTTTATGTGACATTCTCACAAAAACTCTGCAAATTAGTTACATTTTTCTAAATCATAATTTATTTTACCAGTGAGGGAAATAATACTCAGAAATATGAAATAACTCCCCCAAGACATTAGAAGTAAGGCATGAAGCACACTAAACTGAAAATGAGGTTTATGTGACATCACATCCATGTTTTCCTTGACTACTGCACCAGTAGTCAACCACAGCCTACTGGCTAATGCCAGCACACTTTCTCAGTAAATAAAGTTTTATTGAAAAGACCACCTTAGTTACTACCTGTGGTCACTTTCATTCTTCAAAAGCAGGTCTAAGTAGCTGAGATTTATATATTATGATCCAGCATATTTGCTATATTATTCCTTGCCAAATTGTGAACTAACCCCTGGAATTTGCTGTTTCCACATAAATTAATATTCAGTACTTTCTGAATTTGTTACAAACAAATGGAGCAAACATTAGCAATTTAAAAATATCCTTCTCAGTACTTAAGAAGGCTAAGATGGGAATCACGAGTTGAGTCCAGCCATAATAACTTAGTGACTTAATGAAATCCCATCTCAAGACAGAAATAAAAAAAGGTTAAGGGTTTAGCTCAGTGTGAAAGCCCTGGCTTCAATCCCCAGCAACACACACACACACACACACACACACACTCATTCAAAATACAATGTTATTAAGCAAATGAAGTCGAAGATAAGTTTGCAGCCTGTAATTTCAGAATTTAAAAACTGAGAAGAGACAGTAATACCTTTATGTCACAGATTCTGCATTTCAAATCCACAATTTGCCAAAAAGACATGAAGTTAAGTAACCAATTTTTCCCTCTCTTAACACTCCTTTTAATTTTTTTTGGAAATATTTTTTGAAGAGGGGAAAGAAGGTGTGATGGAAAATTAGTGGAGTCATTCAGTCAACATAAAAAAAAAATCCACGAAGAATGAGAAACACGTCATCTGCTATGACTTTTGAGGAAAATCACAAGGAAAATCATTCCAGATACAAGTTCTCTCCTACTGATCCTTGCTGAAGAGACAGCATAGCTATTTTCACCCTGTAGGCCTGTGCATGGGGCATGGCACATTGGTCATCCATGTCACCCAAGGACACCTCCTCCTCCTGACTGCTTTTCTTGTGATTCTCCCTGCCAGTGGTGTCTCAGAGAACACGGGAGAGCACACAGCCAAAAAGAAGGGGGAAACAGAGTGGTGTGAGTATGTGTGTGCATGTGGGTGTGGGTGTGTGTCTTTATTCCCTCAAAGAATGTGAAATGGTTTTTAAAATAACCTAGTTCAACATTGTTCACAATACAGAATGTATTGGTTTATGGAGAGAAAAAGGTGATAAGTATGGATGGCATTGTATATGCATCATTTGATAAATGAACTGTGGAAACATTTCTGATGTACCAGTAGCAACCTCAACACTTGCCCCAGCACTTGGTCCCCAGGGTTCACAGTGACTCAGTGAAGGTAAGAAATAACTCTATCAAACACTAATCTACCCTTTCATTTCAGAGTGAAGTGAGGTCTCTCTTTACACGTCAGAGAACCATATCAGTCTTAATTTTATAATCAGGAATACATTCAGATTACCAAATTATTACTCCTAATGAAAGAAATCAAAATCCCATGAATGACTTTGAACTTAACAATATTCTTGATTTGCATTTTAAAAAATACTTTCCAAAGTATAGTCACTGATGCCCAGAAACATTCATTAAAAAACTTAAATACAAAGTCCTAAAAATTACAGCAAAGTAAAATAACCTGGAAAAACATGAGTGTTCCAGTTTCTTACTATTGGCTAAAATGTACGTATTCACATGCATCTACCTACACGCATCTATGACTCATGCCATCTTCCTGACAAGTGATGGCAGGAACAGGAACACATCAAAAAATATCAGCCTTTAAAATACCAATGCCAATCATGAATAAACAGTGACACTTGGGGTCCACCTACCTACGTAGAGAACACCCTCTTTTGTCTTCCCCGCTGCTTCTGCCACACCCTGCTTGGTCTTTTCAGCAGCTGCCACAACTCCCTCCTTGGCCTTTGAAAGTCCTTTCATGAACACATCCATGGCTGAGGATCTCCTTTACACCACACTGGAGAACACAAAACACTTGAAATGAGAACATTTGGGTAAAAGAAAACAAGATAAAAACAGCCAGGGGGAAAAAAAAATCCAAAATATCAGCAGAAACCTCCAGGGCTATGAGATTGTGAAGAGCGCTCTTGCTTTCAAATATTACACATAGCAGCCTGTTTTAGCTTCTGCATTAAAATTTTACCAACTCCCACCTATCTTGGCCACCTAAACCCGGATTAGGATGATTCACTGGGCAGCTGCTCTTGTTGCATTTCAAAAGTGCAATTGCTGGTAACATGGACCCCTCTTTCAACTTCCGGGGATCTAAAAGGTGACAGTGAAGTTAGAAGCATGTGCGGAGGAAAGAACACAGCAAAAGAGAAAGGGAGGGGAAGGCTATGGTCAGGGGCTTCCAAGTTGACCCCGAAAGAGCGCCCTACACGCTCCGAAGGCTAGGACCCTCGGTAGCTAACAGCTACTCCAAAGACCCTCCTTTAATCCAGCAGACCACACAGCGTGTATCCCACACCGAGCGGGTGTTGTCTACACCCGCGAACAAGCTCCAGTCAATCTCGGCTACACCGCAGTCGCTGACCCTGCGCCCCGAACCTGTTAACCCCTCAACACCTGTTGATGTGTCTTCTCTGCGCTTGCATTTAATTATTTCTCCCTCACTTTACACAGAAGCCAGAAAGCAAGCAGCGGAGGTAAGGGTCAGTTAACATTAGAGAAATAATAATAAAAGTTGGAGGTTCGCATTCCTTCCAGCAGCCCAGCGTTTACGCTAAAGAAGCATCTTCCCACAGAAGCATCTTCCCACAGAAGCAGTCCGGACCTTGGGCCTCGGGAGGAGGGGTGCAAACAGAGGGGAGTAGCTACCATCCCGCGCAGGGCGACCCTCTCCGCGGCCGGCGACCCTCCCGCGCAGGGCGACCCTCTCCGCGGCCGCGCGGCCCGGCGCTCACCTGAGTCCCCCGCGCCTCCAGAGCTCCGCGTCCTCTAACTCCCTTTTTACAAAATTTAAACAATTCCCGAATAGGATTCCGGCGGGCGGGGGCAGGAGCGCGCGTTGGTGGGGGGGGTGGCACGGAGGTGATGGAGGGGTCGGGGGTGGTGCGGTCCCCAGGATGCCGCCGCCGCGCCCGCGCGTAGGAGGGAAGCCGGGACCCGCGGTCGAAGCGGGCGCCCGCGAGGTCCCCGCGCGTGGGGGTGGGGCGGGCGCCGGGCACGCGGGTCCCCGAGCCGCACGCACCTCGAGTCTGCTGTCCCTCGGCTCGGCAGCCCTCGCGTCCCGGCCGGGTCCCCGCGCTCGCCGCCTCTTCCTCCCTCCCCGCGCTCCCGCCCGCGCCGCGAGTCTGCGCCGCTCCCGCCCTCCAGCGCTCCCGCCCGGCGCGGGTGGGTGGGCGCGAACGGGCTGGGCGTGGAGGGAGCGCGCGGGGCCGGGTGGGGCGCTGGTCGCGGAGTGCGGGGCGGGGGATGGGGGCGGCTGCGCCTCGGTTCCCGCGGGCTCTGGCGCGGGGCGGGGCTCGCCGTGGGCCCAGCTGGGTCGCGGTCACGGGGGGCTGGGGGAGGGGGGTGGAGGGTGACTGGGCCGCAGCCGCTCCCTCGGTCCCGCCCAGCTTCTCTGGGGAATCCCCTCGCCGGTGAGGGTGCTCCGCGGGGACCCGGAGTGAGGACCTGGGTCGACGCACCGGCGACCCTGACGGAGCTCGGGCACCGCGTGGTTCACATGCTCCAGACCTCCGTCCCCCTCACCCCCAAAAGCGCGAGGGGACGAGGGGCCCAGCGTCCGGGGCGGGAGGCGGGGGCTCCTCAGGCTGCGTCCCGCCGCCTCCTGTCCTCTCCGCCATCTGCGCCGCCAGCCTGATTGCCCTCGGGGCGCGCGGGACATGCGTTCCGAGCAAGGGCGTCGGGGGCAGGACGCACGAAGCTTGCCGCTTTCCAAACAAGACTGGCTTTCCAGCCCCAAGAACCAGCTTTAGGAGGCCATTTGGGCGTGGCTGAGCCTCTGGGACAGTCCCACCCGACGCCCGGATTCCTCCCTGGGGGTCCGAGCAGTGGCTCCGCCCTCCCGTGCGCGCCTCTGGCCTCGCTGCTCTCGGCTCGTTGCATCCAGCAGAGCAAAACGAGGCTCCTTAGAGCCCCTCTGCCTGCTGTGCCTGGATGCTCTACGCGAGCTCAGACCTGGAAGAAAAAACCAGTTGTTGATATGTTTAATTTTTTCTGAGAAATATGCATGCTTCCATCCTGGTATGTGTTTACCCTCTGAAATTTGAATAAAATGGCGTTTAAGTCTATGATGCAACCTTCTGAAACCACAGGCTACAAAAAGCAAATGATTACATACAAAACCTAAAGAAAATGCATTGTCTATGATGTGTGTGAAAGATATACTGCTTAAACACATCCTTGCTTCTTTTTATAAATTCAGCTTCTCTGAAGGTAGTTTCCTTGGACTAAGAGAGAAGAGGTTAAGCTTGGGAGGTGATCTGCTGTCTGTCTTTGAAAATTTGAACAAGTTATGGTCTACTGTTCCCAGTTCTATAAATCTGAAAGGGAAATAGAATGATTCTTCTCTCTCCAAAATTTTGTCCTATAGAACATATTCAATGTCAGTTCGAGACCAGCCTGAGCTACAAAGTGAGCTTAAAGCCAGCCTGAACTGCATAGCGAGACCCTGTCTCAAAAAGACAAAAAAAAAAAAAAAAAAGAACATATTCAAACACACACAAAAGTAGAAAAAATAAGGGGCTCCCATCTGAGCACCCCCCAACTTCCAGAACTCAGTCCTTAGTTAATCTAATCTCATCTCTGAGCCCATCCATTACGAGCCCCCTTTTTTCAGTCAAAATTAACTTTCAAATGTAATTTTCATCTGTCAACATTTAACACATTCATATAACTATTAAAAGTAACTACAAGAGTATTGTATGATGTATTGATGATATCTAAAAACTTATATAATTTCATTGTGAGATGCTCAGATCTGACATGGCCTTTCAAGTCTTTTTTTTTTTTTTTTTTTTTTTTTTTTTTTGCAAAATCCATACCTTAATGTAGCCCATGCCATTTTGATGGCATAGACCATTTTCGTCACCCAGAAAATTCCCTTCTATCCTTTTTAGTTGTGGATATTCTGACAATTTTCTTTCAAATGGGATCATATAACCTTTGTCTCCTGTCTTTCCGAATTCTGTTACACAGCTTGTTGTTCACTCATGTTATAACATAAATCAAGTTTCTCTTCTTGCTTTTGATCATTTCTTTTCATTGTGCCAATAATATATCTTGTCCCCTCACACCCATGCACCTTGATAAAATACAACAACCGTAATTCAATACATCATTTCCTCTGACATATTTACACTTTCACAGGAACCTCCTCAAGATCTAGTGCATTAAGTCGAAGGAAATAAAATGGCAGGTATTTCCGACTGCTCCCATTATTAGACCTGAGAGAATTATTTGGGATAGTTATGATTCTTTCGGCAGTAACTCCACGTCTTCCTACCGTCCTTTATGTTTCACAGGGCATTAATGTGCTGTGTCATTTCATCAGGAGAAGTGGGTAAGTTAAATTTTATGCAGTTTCTATAGGCAGAGAATCCTCAAGGCTGAGATCACTTCCGTCTCAAGAGGCAGAGCTGTAATCTAACAGGAACTCTTCCAAAACACATCATTTTCCCAGGAATTGGCTGCTACTTTTGGAAGCTGCACAGATTGGGGGTAGCATAGGGCAAGGAGGGAGAAGGTGGGACCTAGCTGCATTAGAAGTGGACTTTGAATTTGAAGATGACTATGGAAATCAAAAATTCATGCTCTCACAAAACCATGCCTTCATAATTGAAACTTTTTTTCTGTATCAGGCTCCTCACCTAGGGAAAATTATTTCTTTCCACCCATTCTCTCTCTCTCTCTCTCTCCCTTTTCCTGAAAAGAAGAAAAGATAAATGAGAGAGAAACTTGTAAAAATGTTGCCATTTTGAATTATAATTCTGCTTTACTCTTCCTAGTCCTTGAAGCACCTTGAATATGTTAAAGCACTCAATGAACTTTTAATTATAAATAATATCAGTAATGATATTGCTTACATTCTACCTGTATCCTCCTAGCTCTGTATTTTTAAGAAGCCAGTGCTAATCAAGGACAAAAGCAACTGGTAGTCCGGGTGTGGTGACGCATGCCTGTAATCCCAGCACTCAAGAGGGTGAGGCAGGAGGATTGTTGTGAGTTTGAGACTAGCCTGAGCTACAAAATGAGCTTAAGGCCAGCCTGAACTGCATAGTCAGACCCTGTCTCAAAAAGACAAAAAAAAAAACCAAACTGGTAGGTAATAAAGTCATTTTCTTTCTCTTTTCATCAGTGAGTGACAATGCAGCCCTTTAGTATGTCCAAACTTAATTTGAAATTGAAAGTAATTTTAAAATTGAAATAAAGAATGTGGAAGCTGGCCAAATTGCTCAGTGGATTAAAACACCTGCAAGCAGGTGCAGGGGCCTAGGGCATGCTGAAAGGGCAACTGAATCTGTTCCTGGTGATATGCGCCCATAATCCCAGCTCTTAGGAGGCTATAAACAGGCAGATCACTACAAATCCAATCTAGTAGTGAGACCCTGAGCACTATATAGAACCTTCCCTAAAAAAATGCCAAAAAATAAAAAGACCCCCATTGTCTGGTCCTGGGGAGATAGCTCCTAGAATTAGTGCTGGTCTGGCAAGGGCAGGGGCCTGAGTTCAACACCTGGTACTGCAAAAAAAAAGAAAAAAAGGGTGTGGAAGAATGGAAAGCATTACTGCAGTGTACATTCTGTAAGTACCACAAACATGTTTGATTCTTCCGTTGATAGATGGAATTTAAATATTGTACCATGCATTAGTAAAATTGCTTTATCTGCAATTAATCTAGCAATGTAGCATAGATGAACAGCCTATGAAGTAAAGCTTTAAGCCACACTTCCTCTGTTTTCCTTGTAAAGCAACTGAATATTCATGTATACTGAGTGGCAAGCTCATGCTATGGAAGACAGAGTGCAATGACGTAAAGACAAGGAAGATGCCCAAAGTGATTAAAGAAAAAGAATTGATTTAATGTGTAAGTGAGAGAAACACAATCTATGTTTGGTTAGCACAGCACAATTGTTGTGAGCACAAAAGTTAATTTAAGGCTGAATCTCGAAGCCTCTGCACCATGCCATGTCTTCTGAAACTGAAAGAAGGACTTCAGCTTCTTTAATCTTTGTAGACTTCTTCTGTAATTTTATGGTGAGTGCAGGAATGAAAGCCTAGAGCATAGTTTTAGGATAGTGTTTTGTGTGTTTTTGAGACAAAACAATAGGATTACTCCAAACATGAACAACTACGACAGAGGGGTTAGTGTCTCTGTCTTACCTTTCTTGTTGCTGGGACAAAATACCTGATACCCAAAGTTAAAGGGAAAAAAGTTTGTTTAGCTCATAGCTGGCTCTAAGGCAGGATGGCACATGACAGAGGGGCAGCAGTCCATGGTGACAGAAGGCAGCAAAGGCAACCAAAAGAGAGGAGACTCTTTCTGTCCCCTACATTATATGCAGGCTGCTCCCCACTAGGGCAGTGCAGCACTCACACTCTTAATCCACACACTAGACATGAGCCCATCATATACTCTATAATCAGTCACCTCTGAAAAGCCCATGCCCCCAGACACAAACCATAATGGTGTCGAAAGAAGTCCCTATAATTAAATTCCATGAACAACTCCATGCTGTTTCTGTAATATTATATGCAGCAAAATAAGACGAAGAAAGAGGAGGTGAAGGAAGAGAGCTAGCACAGAACTATAAACATGATTTCAGGAAAATGCCATGTGAACTTGTATGACCTTAAAAGTGTGTGAAGATAGTTAAGATCCAAAGACTTTAAAGATCAGGCTGGTGTGGTGGCACGTACTGTGATCCCAGCACTATGGCAGTCTGAGGCAAAAGAATCACAAGTTTGAGCTTAGCACGGACAAGTTAGTGACTTACCAAGATCAAAATAAAAAATAGAAAAGGGGTTAGAAATGTAGCTCAGTAAAAAAGTAATTAAAAAGAAAAAATGGTGCTTCTCTGGCAAGCAGAAGGTCCTGAGTTCAATCCTTGGTTCCGCCAAAAAAAGGAAGAAAGAAAGAAAGAGAAGGAAGGAAGGAAGGAAGGAAGGAAGGAAGGAAGGAAGGAAGGAAGGAAGGAAGAAAAAAAAAAGAAGGAAAGAAATATAGTGTGAAGGTTCATACTACAGTATGAAGGTCCTGGATTCAATCTCTAGTACTAATAAAAAAAGAAAAAGAAATCTACCCTGAGACCGGCCAGAGACAGCGC